>JAAOOA010002933.1:0-31361 GCA_012861695.1 Trematomus loennbergii | reverse complement strand
CAGCATGTCCAGCACCACTGAGGAGTCCTTCCACACTGATGCTGAGCCCTGCTCTCCCCTGGCAGAATCCACCATCTGCACCACACGGGCACCGGCACCGGCACCGCTCGGAGAGAGGCCAAGCACACCCAGCAATCGAAGGACTCCGGCGAAGCGCAGGATGATGCAGGATTTGCGGGGAGTCCATCGTCGACGCGTCACAAACATTGCTGCAGGGGATCACAAACACTCTGGCGCAGTTGGCCCCGAGGGGAGGTGATGACGTACTCGCGGCCCATGCCAAAGTGTTTGAGCACAGACTGCGGCTGATCCACCTGATCAGATTAGACCCTACCTGATATACATGGACAATGGCTTCTTCCAGCACATGCAAACCTCGAGTACAAACACTCTCTAGACCTTTCACTTGTGTTGTCTCCAAATGTGTTTGTTTTTTTTAAGTTCATTTTAAATGTCTAATTATTTTTACAGACAGTTGTGGCAATAACATTTTTTTTCTGTATTGCATAGCATTTTTATTGTATTGTATTTTTGTAGATAGTTTACTTTTTGTATTATATTGTTGGATAATAAACCACTTTATACCTGAACTGCAAAACTTGATTTCGTACCTTCACACTACAGACATTACATAACACCACATTCAGAGAGCTGAAGTGGAGGAGCTGATTTAAATCATATACTGCTGGGTAGCTTAGGACATTCACCATGGGATCAATAACATTTTATCTTAACCTATAATAATACATGATCAAATATGTCTTGATTACATTTTGTCGTGTTCTGAATCTTCAAAGTTAAGTGAAGTTATCAAATAAATGTAGCGCAGTATAAAGCACACTGAATGGGAGCAGAAGTATGAAGTTGCAGGATTAGTCTCAAGTACTTCAACATGGTCCTTCAGTACAGTGTCTAAGTACATGAGATACTGTCTACCGCTGTTCATTTGAACTTCAATGCTGACATTTCGGTTGATGATAACTCTCTGTTGGGCAAATGTTTACTGTATTTTTGTGCCGATAATATTCTCATACTGTCATGTAAATCTCTAATGCCTGATAAAAGCTTTACATATATTAGTGAAGCATGGCATACTGTATAATGGCTTGATCACTGTATATGCACAGCTGATGCACACGCTTCACAACATTGACATTTGATATGAGTTGGCCACTACAGATCATATTCCTTTTGTATTGACCCTGTTGGATAGGCTGGAAAGGTATAGGTAGAAGGTACAGCTGACAACCAGTTTGGTTTTAAAAGAAAACACGGCACAGATGTGTATTTCTGCTTTAAAAGACATTATAGCAAAATATAGAAGCCATAATTCCACCATGTTTCTGTGTTTCATTGTTTCAAATGATTTGACAAAATATGCCAGAGAGGGTTACCCAAGTACAGAATAAGGATGGTAGCCTTCTCTAGACTATGCAGGTGAATAGTATAGTGGTTCTCAAACTTTTCTGTCATTCCCCACTTTGAACAGGTGGGCCTTTTCAAGCCCCACATGTTCCTCATCGCTCCAATAAAATGGTAGGCCAAGCTTAAAATTGTCAAATGTATCGTTCTATAACAGGGGTCTCCAACCTTTTTTAGGATGAGAGCTACTTAAAAAAATAAAACAAGTCGTGAGCTACTTTTACTCCTCTTTTTTTTGTGTTTTTGCTGTGTATATATTTAGCACATTTTAACATTATGATATGCTTACCTTTAACCTTTGTGTGCTGTTTGGGTCTGTGGGACCCCTTTTCAGTGTTTACTAAAAGAAAATCTATGCAATTAAATTATTTTAACGTGTTTTATTTGGGGGTGGACCTCACCTCCCCTAGGGGGGTCCGGGGGCATGCACCCCCGGGAGGATGTTTTTTTAAATGTTGAAGTGAAATGCATCAATCTGGTGCACTTTGAGGACAGCATGAATTGATGGATACAGCTCTCAACACTCAGATGAAAGGGAGATGTATACTTTTTAATGATCCAAACCTCTTTAGAATATGATCACAACCAATAACAAATTATTTAAACTGGTTTATTCTTATCTTATGTTACCTAGTTAGCATTCTTTCTTTTTATTTATGCATATTTTACTAATCACTCCCCTTTTAAACTGTTCTTTTTTTTTTTACTGTCCTACAGTCCACATTGGAATGATTTCTTACTTTATTTTTTACAACTAGGCTATATTAAATAGATAAACACATTGCTTTTCTTCCCGACTGCAACGCTGTTGTGTGTGTGTGTGAGAGATGTTTACACATGTCTGTAAATGATTTTGGTTTCAGATGTGTGTGTGTGAGCAGGCTCGGATTGGCCATCGGGAGATTCGGGACTTTTCCCGGTGGCCCGCTGCCGTTGGTGGGCTGCTGCCGTTGGTGGGCTGCTGCTGTCGGTGGGCTGCTGCTGTCGGTGGGCTGCTGCCGTTGGCATAGGCGTGGACTTTCACAGCGCCGCTGCGCTGGTACCGCATCCGCCGCCGCAAACACCCGCCGTTGCGAGGCTCCGGCGCTGTGAAAGTCCACCGCCGTTGCGAGTCTCCGGCTGTAACAGTCCACTACCGCCCGCAAGGACCCAGGTTCGATTCCAGCCTGAGGTCCAAAAAATGTATTTAAAAAAAAAAAAAGTTAAAAAAAAAAAAAAGTTAAAAAAAAAAAAAAAAATCTCCCGTTCATTGCGTCCATTCGCGACCCACCTATCACATCTCTGCGCCCCACCAGTGGGGCGCGCCCCACACTTTGAGAAACACTGCTCTAGACTATGCAGGTGAATAGTACAGTGTGTCTGCACTTTATGTGCTCATTTTCATCATTCATGTATTTTATATTCTACTAAACTGAATCAAACCATAAACAAGGTGGGCTGTGGGATTACAATATCTATATATTGATATAATATATCTGCATTATTTTTCCCACGTTATGCTTTGCTGCTTGTTTTACACTGATGTCATGTCTTACTGATGTAAAGCACGTTGAACTGCAGTCCTGTATGAAAGGTGTTATACTAATAAAGTTATTATTATTATTCAGATGGATGTCTCTGCCCCTCTGTCCATCCTCCCATTGTCCTCCTCAATCTGCCTAGAAGTATTGTAGCTGTTACTATAACCAATACTAATGCTAGGGCTGCAACAGTTCTGTAGGCACATAGTTATTGTTTCTTATCGCTGTGTGATTAAAAGAATAAACACAAATAGCAGGATAGGCAATGCAAACATTTATTTAGTACCTTCAGACACACATAACACAACATTAGAATGAGCTACTATCACAGAGCGGGCAGAACCCAAATCTGCATTCAAAGAATACACTTTCCAAAGCTTGAGGATAATATCACAACACAACCTCTTTCTGAGAGAAAAAGATGGTACTATATCTTATCCCCAACCCGGTATCACGGCAAGACGTGAACATGTGACGATCTACCACGCTGGGAGACTGAACATGTGACGATCTACCATGCTGGGAGACGTGAACATGTGACGATCTACCATGCTGGGAGACGTGAACATGTGACGATCTACCATGCTGGGAGACGTGAACATGTGACGATCTACCATGCTGGGAGACGTGAATATGTCACGGTTTCGTCCCTTCAAACGTGACAGTTACACGGTATTGTTAACATGGCCCAACCAGTGGAGAAATACCCGGAAGTGCCAAGCAAATGGTCTACCGCGCCTATTGGTCGGTTTTTTATTGTCCAAATTAGATGTGTACTGCAGTCGTCACCATGGTAACCTTTCATCTCTGGGTTTACACACACAGGTGTTTGTAAACATTCACCACTACCACTATCACTACCTCTCTCTCTCTCTCTCTCTCTCTCTCTCTCTCTCTCTCTCTCTCTCTCTCTCTCTTCTCTCTCTCTCAGCCTATTATTTTCCGTCTGACTTCATACTACTTACATCTGATATTTAACTCCTTCAGCCTAATTTCAGCTGCAGAAACCATTCAACTATTAACTTATTCAGCTATTTCAGGACAATGTTGTGGTTTATACCTTTTTGAAACCTTTTCTTTTAAATATTAAGCTTCTTCACTATTTTTTCTACTCTGCAATGCATTTGAGCTGTAACAATTTTTTATTCAAATTATTTCACTTTTCTGCATTTCTCCGCTAAGTTCAGCAACACACATACTTGGTTTTTGTAGCTACAAGCAGCATCTAATCAGACATGCCCACAGACAGACAGAGACACAGGCCCCGGCCCCACGGGAACGAAAACGGGTTGTATCCACATATTTCTCTTGTGTATAGCCCTTTTTGCCACACGAGGCCGTAACGAAACGATAGAAACGGACCCTGCAAACGACAACGGGTCCAAAGGTGGATAGATCTGAAAAACTCTGCCCGGTTCCCTCGGCCCCCACCGCGGAGAATAAACAGAAGTGCAGCCATGACAACCATTCTTCTTCGCTGCTTTTGTGGAGGAAGTTACAGCGCCACGTACAGGCTCGGCATATGTACTGCAGCTTTTCCAGCAGTTGGATCTAAATGGAGCTGTCTCGTGTGGGCAGACACTATCCGGTGTATATTGCGTGTGGACGGAAGCTTTTTGGCGATTGCGTTTGCGTTAATCCTATGCGTTTTGCCGTATGTGTTCCCGTGGGGCCGGGGCCACAGACAGACAGACAGACAGACAGACAGACAGACAGACGTAAACAGGTATTTTGATAATGTCGTCACCATGGTAACCTTTGATCTCTGGGCTTACACACACAGGTGTTTGTAAACATTCCTTCACTACTACTTACATGTAATATCTTTATTTAACTCCTTCAGCCTAATTCCAGCTGCAGGAACCATTCAAATATCAAACTTTTCAGCACATGATGGGAAACTTTCAACTTTTTCAAAATATGTTATACTTTTTAAAATATTCAGCTTTTTAAAGTCTTTTTATCTTTTCTGCATTTCTCTGCTAAGTTCAGCAACACACTGACTTGGTCTCTATAGCTAAAAGCAGCTACCATTCAGCTAATAACATATTCAGCTTTTTCTGCATTTTCAGCTAAATTCAGCCACAAATGTTCACAGTTTACAGCATTCACACGCATTTTCTGCAGGAAATGCATTTTCTAGTTAACCTGTTCCACTCTGAGCCTGTTTTTCAGGTCTCAGGCTCGAAAATGACATTCCCAGAACAAATGACCATATCTTCCCTTCTAAAAGGGTTAAATTAATAATCTTTATTCTCAAAGTAATGATAAACCTGTGAGTTGGATGTAGAAAAGTCAGAATCAATATAAATGTTTTTTATTTTAAAGAAAATTCAGATTTTACATAGTAAAAAACTGTAAATTATAGTGTCCGTCCAAAAACTATTTTTTACAGATAGTGCAAACTACCCTTGGATGATGGTTAGTAGACTAAAAGCTTCAGGAATCCAAAGTACAACATATAATAAGTACCCTGTATCAAGATTGATGCAAAACAAGTGAAATTTGACCTTTTTAGAGAGATTTAGCCAAAAACCCCCACTTCTGGGGTCATTTGGGTGGATTTGACCTATCTCTGGCCCCCTTGCTCAATTTGGATCGTTGACACACCTTTCTGACCGTTACGGGCCGTCTCCACGGCAGCGTTAAAAAAATCTTGGAGGTGGGCGTATCTGAGGCTTGGGGATTTTTTTGCGATCAACCAATCACATGAATCTCCCGCCCGCGACATATGAAGCCAAAAAGCCCGAAGTAAACTGGATATAAACTCCCCAAAACAGGCGAAAACATACCACTGTCTCTGCCACCTCCCTCCATGCCTGGCTCCTCCGGTTTATATCCCGGTAGGTCTGGTCATAAAGCACCGGGTGATTGATTCGCTACCGCTAATTTCTCCTCCATGTTTTGGAATATGAGGAAATGACCTGCGGTCTGTCTCTCCCAGCATACACGCCGTTTGATTGGAGAGCTTGAACTGTCAGATTTGCGTACACGGGATTTGATTGGCTGACGCTTCCTCCTCAGCTTCAAAAGTTGAACATTGTTCAACTTTGGATCTTGAAAATCCTGAGAATCTCCGCTCGCCTGCCCACAATGCATTTCGGCGAAAGCGAAAAAAAGTGACGTCACCCCATTCAAAGTGAATGGGCAGAAGCGTTTCAAGATTTTTTAACGCTGCCGTGGAGATGGCCCGTTACGCAGCCTACACACGGCGGCGTGCGTTGCCGCTTGGCGGTGGGCGTGTCTTGAGCTTGGGGAGTTTACGCGAGCAACGCGACCAACAACCAATCACATGAATCTCCCGTGTCTCTCCCAAGGGCTGGAAAATTGAAGAAGTGACCAGAAAGTCGGGTTTGTCAGCTGGAAAAAGCGATGTCTATTATTTTAGGTACTAAACGAACGGGGGCTTGCAAAACTTTTAGCTGCTGCAGGACACAAGAGTTTGTGGAAACAAGACAGGAGTTGATAATTGGAAGGGGGGGTCTGTGTAAAGTTTGTGATGGGAAGGGGGGGGGGGTTCTGTTTGCAGCGGGGTAAAAAGGCTTTAAAAAGGCTCCCGTGTATGAATCTCACCATAGACATTAATGTCTAAAAAGCGATTTTTAATTAATGTCTACGGTGCTATTTTATGCAACATTGCATGGTGGCTAAATATACTGTCTATGCCTGCTGTCCATTCAAACGAAGTACACTGGATATAAACTCCCCAAACAGGCGAAAACCTACCAGTTTCACCCACTGTCTCTGCCACCTCCCTCCATGCCTGGCTCTCCGGTTTGTATCCCGGTAGGTGAACAGGGACTGAAAGCACTGGGTGATTCCCTACCGCTACGATTATTTTCTCGTCCATTTTTTGGCATATGAGGAAATGAACTGCGGTCTGGCTCTCTCAGCATACACGCGGTTTGATTGGCTAGCGCGTGAACTGTCAGATTTGCATACGCGGGATTTGATTGGCTGCCGCCTCCGCCTCAGCTTCAAAGTAGAACATGCTCTACTTTTGCAGCGAGCACCGCGAGGAAAGCTACGCTTTGCTCCCAGAATGCAGTTCGGCGAATCGTGACGTCACCCCATTCAAAGTGAATGGGCAGAAGCGTTGAAGAGTCACCACACGCCGCCGTGTGTAGGGGCCGTTAGAGCCAATAGAATCGAAGGGGGAGGCTCACACACACACTCGTTGTAAATAGAAAAGGTGGGGCTACGCGTTTACAACTGAAACTAATTTTGCAGATTTTCTCCTTCTGGAGTTTGGAAACTAAAAATCCGTTTTATTGCTTATGGATTATCAGAAATAATTTCAAAGAAGGCACAGATACATAGGATGCACCTATGGATTAACTGCAGTATCGTTTTTTTATCGTTTTAATGCCATTGAAGACCAGTTTTGACCAAGGTAAGCCATATTAGCGTTTTTATCTACTTAGCTCCACACGTTATGATGTACGCTTTCGTTTATAGCGTCACAAATGTTTATCACTGAGTGTTGAGGAGGGCACCGTTAGATTCAGTGTCTCCAGGACACCAAAAACGAGTGGTTGGTTTTGCATCTAGGATAAGTAATAAGGGAGTTATGAGTGAGTTTAAGTGCCTTCGTAGGTTCCGTTTTTTCGCTCGAGGATAATTCAGAGGCTGAGTGCTAGCATTGTGGGTTTTTTTAAAAAAAAAAAATGAAAAAGATCAGTTAGCTCAGTTTCTTCCCGTTACATGGATATAACACATTCATAGTTTTATTCAATAATTAAGATTCCTTAGACGTTGTTTCCTGCAAATGACGCGTTTATCCGCCCGGTACCGGGGGGGCCGTGCGGAACAGGTTAACAGTATTATTATCTTCAAAATGCAGCAATTAAAGGTGGGGTAGGTAAGTTTGAGAAACCGGCTGGAGATACACTTGTTGTTATATTCCATGGAATGCTCTTAACATCCTGATAGCAATGAATATCTGAAGTGCTTTGACAGAAAATCCATTAATAAATTAAATATCATCAGTGGAAGCTGTAGTACTGTAAAAAGCACGACCAATCATCTGAGCCGGCCCGGCTAAAATAACTGGATGGCCTACCTGCCTGTCAGCCTTCCATCTGTGCACAAACTTATCTCGTGCCCTCATTGGTCATGTGTGCGTTCGTGTGTGTTGGAGGAGGGGCTCTGTGAGGAAGTGGCAGATCTTCTCCGGTTTGTGTATTTTCAAATTCTAGCGATCTCGAGCCGGTTTCTCCGAAATTACCTACCCACCTTTAATTACTACGAGTCATATCAATAGCATAACATACAAACAATGAAATGACATTTCAACAAAAAAAGAAACCTTCTCTGCATAAAGCATAAACGTTTAATTTTGGCCTTAGATCTAGGGGAATTTTGACAAACCCGGAGGAAATGTTTAATGCATTTTGGCTGCACTTTGGTGGCAGTTGCACTGATTCAAAACATGTAAGAGATCTTTAGTTCATTTATTTTATTTTAAAACTAGGTGGATGGTTACATTTTGTTTTACTTTACAATACATTGATTATGGTGTTCATCAGGGGTGTGGCAACCCTTGCTCGTGGAGCCTCGCAGCGGCGAAACGGTGCCGCGCCACTTGCGCCTACACTCTTAGAAATGAAATATGGATGTTGTTTGCATTAATTGCTTTTTTTATATTGAAACTACTAAGTAAATGCACTTTTTACAATTAAATCAAGAGACTTTAATTGCATTTATGTAAAAGTTCAAAGTTTTGGGATTACATTACCATGTTGTGTTGTATTTAAATGGTAAAGTTATTTAAAACGCACTGATTGTCCCAAAGTGCTTGCCGTACTTTCTCTGTAAGACCAGGGACATGTGTCATTTGAATCCTGTGACTGTGAGATGACAGAACCGTATTTTTTCCCTTTCCTGTGCCATCCTGCGATGTTATGGTAAGTTTCTTAAATATTAACATATATTAAACACAAACGGTCCCTGAAATACAAAAGTTGATGTGTTTTTGATTTCCCTGCTACCAACTGTATACTTTGATGATAGATTTGAAAAGCGTGTGCAGCCTAGCTAACAGCTAGCTAACAGCTAGCTAACAGCTAGCTAACAGCTAGCTAACAGCTAGCTTAACGGTCACTTTTAATTATGTTCCCTTGCACTTAAAAGTGTTAGAATATGTCACAAAAGAGGTGACATTCAAGCTTTGTCTGTATAAGTCTCAATCGTTATGTATTTAATGATTTTAGCTTGATGTGGTTATAATAGTAATGTTAGCTCTTACCAAAGTAAGTGGACACGTTTTTTCCCTCCTTTTTTAAAAAAAATTTGTTTTAAATGTGCTTGATTTAAAGATTTGAGAGCCTGGTTGCAAACATCTCCAGTGCCAAAAGGTCATAGTCGGTTAAGGTCTTCTAAGTCTATTAAAATAACTTCAAGTGTAACGCCCTGAGGGAGGTTTTTTTGTTCAATTGTAAAGCTTATTTGGAAGAAATAAAAATCCCATCTGTGCACTGTACTGTTGCGTCAGCCGGAGCCGTGCCTGGTCGTTACGTTAATTATGTCGGCCAGGAATATCAAAGTGTGAATTATTTAAAGCATGTACAGGAACACACTCAACAAGCACATCTTCCATTAAGACAGCTCTTAAATAGACACGTAATTCACCCGAAAACGTGTTTCTTTATAATAATCAGAGAGAGAGAGCAAGATGAAATAGTGCAGGTACTTCAGCCGCAGATGCCACTATTTGCTGAGACAACTGCGGCTGCTGAAGGGGTGTTACTCTGGGTGCCGAGCCAAGCGAATGTGTGTGGCAGTTGCCACTTACCTGCCGTGGCAACTGCTTGTGTTTAAACAGTTATTTATCGTGGAAAAGTATTTCCATGTTCCTCTGTACTTCTACTCAATTACATTTCAGTGGGAAATATTGTACTTTTACAACACTACATTTATTTGACACTTGTAGTTACCTTTTAGATAATGTTTATATTCATATACATGTACTACTAATTTACTCAGTTATTTCCAAATATGCTCTATATTAACAAATCACAACATTAAAAAATCTTGTATATATGTAGATTTTTTATTATAAGAACATTCATTTTTATTTATTATTATTATTTATTCTATGATGCAACCCTTTTACAAAAGGCTTTCTGCACAAAGTACTTTTTCTTTGATACTTTATTATATTTGGCTAATAACACTTTGGAACTTTACCTTAAGTATTATTTTGAACTTGGACTATAGCAAGTAATGGAGTATTTATACTTTTACTTTAGTACAGGATCTGAGTACTTTTTCCACCACTTATATTGACTGGCCTTCTCTAGCTGAAACTCTGCATATACATTATTCTATACAGTGAAGATCCAACTTTCAACTGTGTAACAAGAAGAAAACATGTTTGCAGGGCAACTTAACGTGTTTGGGGACTAATTCATTTTATGAATACATTGATGTATTGCTAGTGATTGCATGAGTAATTAGTGTGCACAAGACTCCTAATATTTAACCTCAATTCTAAGACAGTTTTTCTTCTTTTTTTATTTCAGATTGAATACAAGATGGCGGCAACCATAAGAGTAATTCTTGGACAAGACAACGCATCCAATTGACTCTTCCCACTGGAATACCAGCTTCGTTAGAGAACTACAAGGAGAGATACAAAGACACTTTGGCTTGACAGAACAAGTGAGATTGCAGTACAGAGACATTGAATTTGATAATG
Organism: Trematomus loennbergii; assembly: GCA_012861695.1. Lineage (NCBI taxonomy): Eukaryota > Metazoa > Chordata > Actinopteri > Perciformes > Nototheniidae > Trematomus > Trematomus loennbergii. The sequence continues at coordinate 20,720 of JAAOOA010002933.1, read as the reverse complement.
AGTTCATGAACTTGACGTGTACTTCGGAAATCAGAGACAAAAGCACAGTTAAGGTAATTTACCTACCCAAATAGCTCGGGCACTGACACTGGCCCACACCATACTGCTTCACTTCGAGCATCAGAGGACAATTCTTCATTTCATCAGCAGCAGACACAGAAATAGTGTCCTCCCCTGAATCAGCAGCTTCAGGGTCATCCCTTAGATCACAGCCATGGCCCAACATCTTTCTGATACCTCAGTTCAATTATGAGGTAGAGGTTCAGCTAGAGAGGCCAGTCATGCTTTTCAGAACTCTGGCACTCTCCTGTTTCCAAGCACCAAACTAAAGTCTGATATTCTAGTTGGTTTGGCATCAGAAATTATCAAGTTCAAAGTGTATCCATCAAGTGCAGACTTTGATGATATGGCACTGGCTCTGATACAAAAGCATCCTTGTTTAAAGGAGCAAGGATCTGTGTGTGGTTACTACGGGTGGAAAATAAGCCTAAAATACAAAATGGCAAACTACCGGACCAGACTGCGGAATATTGGCTGCCAAGAGTTGAGCATAAATGCTATGAAAGAAAAGCGTGGTACAACCCAAGGTCCAAACAGGTGAAGAAGCACGGAAAGCTGAGGTCAATTACTGTCCTGATTATCCTGTAGGCGAAACCAAAGACAGCCTTGAGGAAGAAAGACAAGTACTTTTAATCGAGGTGAAGAAGAAGAACAGTCAGCTGATCAAAACTAAAATGGAAAAAACCTTTTCCTATAGACGACAGGAAATCCTTCAGGACAAGCCCTTCATCACAGAGTTCGGAGAGAGATGGCCAGCTCTGTTTTCAGAGAGCGAGGTGATTTTTAAATATTTTAATAGATGCACATGTATAAGAAAAGAACCTCAGCTGAAATTCTTTGTTTGGTTTACACCAGTAGATGTCCTGTCCTTTCTGCTATGACACTTGATGGATATTATTATAGATGCAACAGCTTTAAACAAAACATTTTAACCTGTATCACAATGTGTTGCAGGTAAACGCAGAATTCACCCGCATCACCACCGTTCCGCTGCTGCCTACCTTCATGTCTCAACTGGATCACCATTCTGTCTCAGTTGATGAAGGTTTTCAAAAGAAGGGGGAACAGCAGGATGCAATTTGGGCCTGATCATGGCAGCCATGGACAAGGTATGTAGTTGTAATAAATTGTGTAGTTTGGGCACTGCAACACCTATTTCTCTTATCTCTCTCTCTTGTTGTCCCTCTCATATAAATATATTTTAACCTCTCTGACCCCCTTTCTTTGACTTGCCAAAAATCAGCACACAGCATAATCAGTATTCTTGTGTGAAGATTTTGAAAATGTGTTTGTCCCTCAGGATCCCACAGTTGAAACACGACGGGACTGTGTCCTTAAAGCGCTCTGCGTCTACTTGAATGAAAGTTCAGAGAGCTTCATAAAGGAATATTTGGTAAGTTGAAACATAGCCAAACACAGATATATATATATATATATATATATATATAATATATATATACATATACACCTGAACATCAGCAGGAGAGGACTCTTTAAAGTAGAGACACTACATACTGATATACACCTGAACATCAGCAGGAGAGGACTCTTTAAAGTAGAGACACTACATACTGATATACACCTGAACATCAGCAGGAGAGGACTCTTTAAAGTAGAGACACTACATACTGATATACACCTGAACATCAGCAGGAGAGGACTCTTTAAAGTAGAGACACTACATACTGATATACACCTGAACATCAGCAGGAGAGGACTCTTTAAAGTAGAGACACTACATACTGATATACACCTGAACATCAGCAGGAGAGGACTCTTTAAAGTAGAGACACTACATACTGATATACACCTGAACATCAGCAGGAGAGGACTCTTTAAAGTAGAGACACTACATACTGATATACACCTGAACATCAGCAGGAGAGGACTCTTAAAGTAGAGACACTACATACTGATATACACCTGAACATCAACAGGAGAGGACTCTTTAAAGTAGAGACACTACATACTGATATACACCTGAACATCAGCAGGAGAGGACTCTTTAAAGTAGAGACACTACATACTGATATACACCTGAACATCAGCAGGAGAGGACTCTTTAAAGTAGAGACACTACATACTGATATACACCTGAACATCAGCAGGAGAGGACTCTTTAAAGTAGAGACTCTACATACTGATATACACCTGAACATCAGCAGGAGAGGACTCTTTAAGTAGAGACACTACATACTGATATACACCTGAACATCATCAGGAGAGGACTCTTTAAAGTAGAGACACTACATACTGATATACACCTGAACATCAGCAGGAGAGGACTCTTTAAAGTAGAGACACTACATACTGATATACACCTGAACACCAGCAGGAGAGGACTCTTTAAAGTAGAGACACTACATACTGATATACACCTGAACATCAGCAGGAGAGAACTCTTTAAAGGAGAGACACTACATACTGATATACACCTGAACATCACAGGAGAGGACTCTTTAAAGTAGAGACACTACATACTGATATACACCTGAACATCAGCAGGAGAGAACTCTTTAAAGTAGAGACACTACATACTGATATACACCTGAACATCAGCAGGAGAGGACTCTTTAAAGTAGAGACACTACATACTGATATACACCTGAACATCAGCAAGAGAGGACTCTTTAAAGTAGAGACACTACATACTGATATACACCTGAACATCAGCAGGAGAGGACTCTTTAAAGTAGAGACACTACATACTGATATACACCTGAACATCAGCAGGAGAGGACTCTTTAAAGTAGAGACACTACATACTGATATACACCTGAACATCAGCAGGAGAGGACTCTTTAAAGTAGAGACACTACATACTGATATACACCTGAACATCAACAGGAGAGGACTCTTTAAAGTAGAGACACTACATACTGATATACACCTGAACATCAGCAAGAGAGAACTCTTTAAGTAGAGACACTCCATACTGATATACACCTGAACATCAGCAGAGAGAACTCTTTAAAGTAGAGACACTACATACTGATATACACCTGAACATCAGCAGGAGAGAACTCTTTAAAGTAGAGACACTACATACTGATATACACCTGAACATCAGCAAGAGAGGACTCTTTAAAGTAGAGACACTACATACTGATATACACCTGAACATCAGCAGGAGAGGACTCTTTAAAGTAGAGACACTACATACTGATACACCTGAACATCAGCAGAGAGAACTCTTTAAAGTAGAGACACTCTACTATATACACCTGAACATCAGCAGGAGAGAACTCTTTAAAGTAGAGACACTACATACTGATATACACCTGAACATCAGCAGGAGAGAACTCTTTAAAGTAGAGACACTACATACTGATATACACCTGAACATCAGCAGGAGAGAACTCTTTAAAGTAGAGACACTACATACTGATATACACCTGAACATCAGCAGGAGAGGACTCTTTAAAGTAGAGACACTACATACTGATATATACCTGAACATCAGCAGGAGAGAACTCTTTAAAGTAGAGACACTACATACTGATATACACCTGAACATCAGCAGGAGAGAACTCTTTAAAGTAGAGACACTACATACTGATATACACCTGAACATCAGCAGGAGAGGACTCTTTAAAGTAGAGACACTACATACTGATATACACCTGAACATCAGCAAGAGAGGACTCTTTAAAGTAGAGACACTACATACTGATATACACCTGAACATCAGCAGGAGAGGACTCTTTAAAGTAGAGACACTACATACTGATATACACCTGAACATCAGCAGGAAGGACTCTTTAAGTAGAGACACTACATACTGATATACACCTGAACATCAGCAGAGAGGACTCTTTAAAGTAGAGACACTACATACTGATATACACCTGAACATCAGCAGGAGAGGACTCTTTAAAGTAGAGACACTACATACTGATATACACCTGAACATCAGCAGGAGAGGACTCTTTAAAGTAGAGACACTACATACTGATATACACCTGAACATCAGCAGGAGAGGACTCTTTAAAGTAGAGACACTACACTGATATACACCTGAACATCAGCAGGAGAGGACTCTTTAAAGTAGAGACACTACATACTGATATACACCTGAACATCAGCAGGAGAGGACTCTTTAAAGTAGAGACACTACATACTGATATACACCTGAACATCAGCAGGAGAGGACTCTTTAAAGTAGAGACACTACATACTGATATACACCTGAACATCAGCAGGGAGGACTCTTTAAAGTAGAGAGACTACATACTGATATACACCTGAACATCAGCAGGAGAGGACTCTTTAAAGTAGAGACACTACATACTGATATACACCTGAACATCAGCAGGAGAGGACTCTTTAAAGTAGAGACACTACATACTGATATACACCTGAACATCAGCAGGAGAGAACTCTTTAAAGTAGAGACACTACATACTAATTTGAACCTGAACATCAGCAGGAGAGAACTCTTTAAAGTAGAGACACTACATACTAATTTGAACCTGAACATTTGCATAATATGTCCTCTTTAAATTAAAATAATTGAATTTGTTTTTATTCAAAGTATTTGCTGCTACTTTGGTTATTGTTCATGTACATTTACAACTACAGTATTTATTTACAATGGATCCAATAAAAGGATTTGCTCATTTGTTTCATATTATAAAATGATGTGTGTGTCAGGGCTAGTTCTCATACTGATAATCATGAATACTATGTTCTAATCCCACTTTAGGATGTTGAACTTGCAACAACCCAAATGGAGCCAATGGTATTGGGACTCTATCTCGTGAAACACGAAGGAGCAGAGCCCGGGGAACCACTTTCGGATGTTGGCGTCATCATCGAGGGTGTTGGAGTGCTGCGAGAGCTGAAATACTTGGCAAATGGATGGGCAGTACTGCTTGGACTGATTTACAGCCTCAATCTGAGCTACACCCAAGGACCTGAAACATACATTTGAATTCATTCAAAAAGTATTGATGGGGTTGATGGCAACAGACTAACCAAGGTGCAGGTTCTGAAAAACAGATTACAAGAGTAATCCCAAGGACAAAATACTGTGACAGAGATACGTCCAGTTCATTTCCATCTCGGTACATCCTCTCACACACCCACCCCCCCCCCCCCACCACACACACACACACACACACACACACACACACACACACACACACACACACACACACACACACACACACACACACAGAGACACCACAAACACACACAGAGAGACACACCACACACACAGACACTCACAATTGTATTTCTGCTTTTGAAAGTCAAGACATGTTCATGTGTATAACAGAGGCAAAGATTACTGTAACACATTATGTGCTTGAGCAATATGATGTGATGAGTTTCATCTAAGTGTTTGGAAAGACATAAAAACACCATACTTCATAGTAAAGTTGCATTTTATAAAATGTTCAGATAATAAGTCATTATTGTAGCTTTCAGCCCACATGTTAACTTCTTGAGTCACTGGTGTTTCTCATCACAGTCAAGTTCAGCAGCTGTCATGGGTTTTTTACGCAAAGAGCTTTAAAATTATAATATGTGCACCTACCACAAATGGGCTGTTGGAGTTAAGTTTTTTTTGTTGTTGAATTGTTGGGGCAATTCAGATGGTTGTTTGCAAAATGCAATGTTATACACTACTGCACTTTAAATAATTACTTAAATGCAAGAAGAAATATTAGTTTACTAGTCTGTTTCCTATTTACTTAGCCTTGTTACGTGCAGCCGGTTGACATAACTAGATTAAGTAAATCTAACATATCATTTCTTTGAGTGTAGGTAAAGCCATAGGTGCGCCGCATTTGCGGCTCAGTTGACGCTCCCTCCACAAGGCCCCTCCGCAAGGTGAGGCCCCACACAGTCTGCGTGATCTTCCTGTAGGGAGGGACAGCCCAGAATATAGGGCCCGCTCTTTTAACTCCAGCTGACTTCTGCTGCTTTCCTAGGTTCTTTCTCGGACGCGAGACAACGGCTCCATCAGTGCCCGAGCCGAGTGAAATAAATCTCCACCGCACAGTGAACGGACTTTACGCACGCCTATAATCATTACCAAGAACGGTTCCAAGTACGAGGCTTCGTGTCTTGGCAGATATAGGTTATTAGTGTGTGTTATCAACTTCATGTTGATCTTTTGTTTGCATTACATGCTACTGTTGTGAGGACCGCCGAGTCCACCGTGTTTTAACTGTGCCAATCAGTGTTACCGCTTGTGGTTTTATTTATATATTTACCCGCATTGATTGTATCTGTTAGTATCTCTACCGCACGTTAAGTCAGTAAAGTTAAACTGTTCAAATCTTAGAACACGCCAGGTGAGCTCAAACTTCACCTGTCGGGTTCCTGAGTGATAATTGCACAGTTACTGCGCCTTTACGCGGTAGCAGGATTCTCTATTTTCTTCCAGTTTTACAGTAGTCCCTGTGAAGCTGTACGCTGCTCTTTTTTGATCAGTTAAAGGTCCAGGGCACATCAGATGACTCAACTTGCTTGCCTGTTGTGTGATTAATCGGATGTGGATGTTTTCATATGGATGATGGGAGCATACTTGGTGCTCATGTTTCTGTTTGTTACATTTCATTCACCCGTTTTGAAATGTGCTGTTAACACAATGCAAGTGTATTGCTGAAGATTGGTGCTTAATCATTTTTAGTGATTAGTGATTTCAACTCAGATGTGAATGTTTTCATAAGGATGGCTGCTTTCTTTTAAATGTTGCTATGCACTTTGATGTAATAAAATTACAGACCCGTTGGAAATGTTGATGTGATGTCATAATTGCATTTAATGATAATCTTAATGTGGATTTGGCACACTGATTAACCATTTTTTTTAAATGGCACTTCATATCAAAAAGGTTGCTGACCCCTGCTCTAGCTGAAAGTAAAAATGCAGAAGAAGTTGAATATTTTAATAGTTGAATGGTGTCTGTAGCTGCTTTTAGCTAACAAAGTAAGGATGCTGAACTTATCAGAAAGATGCAGAAAAGTTACATGATCTGAATTAAAATGGTTAAAGATCAAATGCATCAAATGCTTTTATTTAAAAAATAAACCTTACACTGTAGTGGGTCTTTAAAATCTTCTGAAAAAATATTTGTAAATGCTCTCAGACCCAAAATATACACTCCATTTAAATAATTTCAAAATACTTTCGTAGCAAAATGAGTAATTTGATCAAACTGTGAGGGACAGTCCTCATGCTCTGTTTTTCCAGGTGGACTTGACCTGTGTGACATAAGGGAGAGAAAGAAAGACAAATAAACACCTTTTCTCAAAGAAAATGCTTTTTTCCTTGAATACCTACACTCAAAAAACTAAATCAGTGGCTTTGTAGATATCACAATAATAAAAAGCTATATTACCTTAATAAAATCTCTAAATATCACCAAAGTAATTGTTTGAGTTGGACATACCCAAATAAATGCTTACAAATCCAACAGTTAATTTTGTCTTAAATTATTACTATCATTTAAGTTGATGACACGAAAATAAATGAGTATTTGACTAACAAATTATATTTTTAAGATATCCTTAATATCTTTGGCAAATTTCAGTCAAAATATTTGAGAATTGGCTAATTATACTGATCAGTTTCAGGAACAGCAATTATTACTCATTCCAAATCAAATTCTTCATCTTTAACAACAATTTAAGAAATTGAGTAAATTACACTAAATGTCATGACGTGGACACCATTAACAATCGCGCGCAAATATAGTGCTCATGGGAAATCTACTTTTCTATCTGCGCCACATGTGGCAACCGCAACAAGCAAGGAAACACCACGACGAGAACCACCAGGAAAACTCCCTGCAAATCCTGGTAAGTAGCCAGCTAGCAAAAGTTAATGAAATATTGACCCTGACTTTGTGCATATACAACTTTATGGTGTGTAATTATCTAAATACTGTCACACTTGCAGCCATGCTGTCATAGGTCTAGCTAGTTCTCTGTCCGCTTCTACACACGCATGGTGGACACAGTCAACCAGGTGAAGTGAAGCTAACGTTTTACTCAAGTAAAAAGTAGAAACATTAGCACCTGCTTTGTCCGCAGTTGTTGTTTAAGTACTAACCAACCAGCTGTCTGTATGTAGCATAGTTAGCTGTTTTTTTAAGCCCACTGTTATTCAGAAATGCTGTAGTAAAGAAGATCCGCCATTACGTCGACTTTTTAATACTTAGACAATGCCAGCATAATGCTGCCCCAGTGTGTGATATTAGACAGCATGCCGGCCTGACGTGTAACACAACAGCGCCGGCGAATATGTGTGTCTGCATGTCCCGCCATGCCGGAATAACGGCGCAACAGTCTCGCCTTGAACAGGCTGTGAAGGGGGCTTTGCCGCCACACCCGGTTACTAAGCAACGCTTATGTTTAGTATCCCTGATAAGGAGGCAGTCATATCATTAACTAAAACTAGCTAGATCTGATCGATATGGACATAAACGCGAGTGAAGTATAATCGGGAGAGTGATCAGGTTCTGCAAACTGAGACACGCAGCTCTGCATGATCACCTGCAGCTCTGCCGCTGTGACCGGTGAGCAGAGCACACGCTTCAAGTTAGACCTAACACATTAGCAATATCTACCTCTGGAAGTAACCGAACTAGTTATAATATGTTTATTCTTTACTTTGTGTCACTCATTAGCTGCATGAGACTAAACTGACGGGCTGTCAGGAGAGGGAGAGAGGAAAAGAGAGCACCCTGTTTATTTCTCGTTTTTTTCCAAAGTTACTGTACTTTTGAAATGTAGTTAATCTACTATTAGTTGTTTGTGTAAATGTATTACTTATATGTTTTTTGTAGAAGCGCTGATAAAAGTATGGATAATATAAAGATAAATGCACCTTGTTTGTGTAAGGTGGCTGTAGTGATTTCAGATAACGTCTGCCTACATCCGCGGTCCAGCAGCTGTTACTAGTCTTGCCTATATGCTTATGAAACTGTTTCATCTTTATTATAATAAGGCATTTATTTTCTTAAGAGGAGTGGCCTACTTGCCCAACTTATGTTTTATTACTTATGTCATATTTATGAGGGAACACTTGATGATGGCTAGAGCAAGTAAAGTTGAATTTTGTGAAGCATGTTAAATATTTTAATATCTGTTTCACAGCACCGACTGCGCTGAACGAAGTTGAACGAAGATAACAAAACAGAGGAGGTAAATGTCATTATTTTATTGAACACTGAAACAACGGTGCCAACATATTAGTTTGCTTTATACAAGTTTAAGAAATCGGGAATAAGCAAATTTGTTGCACCTTGATTTTGACCATGTTTGAGTGCAAAGGCCAGGAAGCATTTGTTAGAAACACAAACGGTGACTATATACAAATATCTAGGACTTGATAATACAAACTGTTACTAATTATATCCCTGAAACATTGGGTCCCGGCTATTAAGCATTTACTTCTGCATTGTCTACTGCAATTGAGATCCTGGCTCTGAACACTGCAACTCCAATCATTTTTATTGACTGTTTTCCAAATGTTTGTGCATTACGGTAGATGTTCCATTAACTATAGTTTGGAGTAGATTTCCATTAACTATAGTTGGAGTAGTTCCATAACTATAGTTTGGAGTAGATTCCATTAACTTGGAGTAGATTTCCATTAACTATAGTTTGGAGTAGATGTAATTATTGCATCAATGAGTGAATACAATTGGGTGTCATTTTTAAAGCTCCGTATGAAAACATATTAGTCCAAAAAGTATGTAGGTAAATGGAAGTAGCATTAAACCAGCCTGTTCCCTCCATGTGATGACACTATTTATCCTCACTTGTTTAGGTTGCAGCTTATGGGATGGCAATGGAAGCTCTGCACATGTGTGGCTTCAGCAAAAGGGTCACTTCTCAAGCACTATCGATTGAAGCACGGTACCTTTGGTCGTGGATATTCAGTACCCTGTCTTCATTTAAACTGCCCTTGCTCCTTTAAGACATGGGGTGGCCTGCGAACACACTTTATAGATCCCACAATTCGCAGGAAACTGACGAGTGTGAAGTTGTGCAGTCTTTAACATGTACAATTTGTGACTCATTTTATCCTAATACAAAAGACTATTTTCAACATATCAATTCCCACTTGAAAAGACATGAAACCATAGAATGTGCTTTTCATGGATGTGATTTCAAGACAAACATATATGGGACTTATGCGACGCACAGAAATAGACAACACAGATCCTATTCATGGAAAGATTTTAAGACTGATGTGATTGCAAAACATCCAGTTTTTACTGAGAATGAAATCCACTTTCCAGTGTTGGACTCGCATGGTCATGTGACATAGATACCACCTTAGAGTTGGGTTGGACTCGCATGGTCATGTGGACATAGATTACCACCTTAGAGTTGGGTTGGACTCGCATGGTCATGTGGACATAGATACCACCTTAGAGCTGGGTTGGACTCGCATGGTCATGTGGACATAGATACCACCTTAGAGTTGGGTTGGACTCGCATGGTCATGTGGACATAGATACCACCTTAGAGTTGGGTTGGACTCGCATGGTCATGTGGACATAGATACCACCTTAGAGCTGGGTTGGACTCGCATGGTCATGTGGACATAGATACCACCTTAGAGTTGGGTTGGACTCGCATGGTCATGTGGACATAGATACCACCTTAGAGCTGGGTTGGACTCGCATGGTCATGTGGACATAGATACCACCTTAGAGTTGGGTTGGACTCGCATGGTCATGTGGACATAGATGCCACCTTAGAGCTGGGTTGGACTCGCATGGTCATGTGACATAGATACCACCTTAGAGCTGGGTTGGACTCGCATGGTCATGTGGACATAGATACCACCTTAGAGTTGGGTTGGACTCGCATGGTCATGTGACATAGATACCACCTTAGAGCTGGGTTGGACTCGCATGGTCATGTGACATAGATACCACCTTAGAGTTGGGTTGGACTCGCATGGTCATGTGGACATAGATGCCACCTTAGAGTTGGGTTGGACTCGCATGGTCATGTGGACATAGATGCCACCTTAGAGTTGGGTTGGACTCGCATGGTCATGTGGACATAGATACCACCTTAGAGTTGGGTTGGACTCGCATGGTCATGTGGACATAGATACCACCTTAGAGTTGGGTTGGACTCGCATGGTCATGTGGACATAGATACCACCTTAGAGCTGGGTTGGACTCGCATGGTCATGTGGACATAGATACCACCTTAGAGTTGGGTTGGACTCGCATGGTCATGTGGACATAGATACCACCTTAGAGTTGGGTTGGACTCGCATGGTCATGTGACATAGATACCACCTTAGAGCTGGGTTGGACTCGCATGGTCATGTGGACATAGATACCACCTTAGAGTTGGGTTGGACTCGCATGGTCATGTGACATAGATACCACCTTAGAGCTGGGTTGGACTCGCATGGTCATGTGACATAGATACCACCTTAGAGTTTGGGTTGGACTCGCATGGTCATGTGGACATAGATGCCACCTTAGAGTTGGTTGGACTCGCATGGTCATGTGGACATAGATACCACCTTAGAGTTGGGTTGGACTCGCATGGTCATGTGGACATAGATACCACCTTAGAGCTGGGTTGGACTCGCATGGTCATGTGGACATAGATACCACCTTAGAGTTGGGTTGGACTCGCATGGTCATGTGACATAGATACCACCTTAGAGTTGGGTTGGACTCGCATGGTCATGTGGACATAGATACCACCTTAGAGCTGGGTTGGACTCGCATGGTCATGTGGACATAGATACCACCTTAGAGCTGGGTTGGACTCGCATGGTCATGTGGACATAGATACCACCTTAGAGCTGGGTTGGACTCGCATGGTCATGTGGACATAGATACCACCTTAGAGTTGGGTTGGACTCGCATGGTCATGTGGACATAGATACCACCTTAGAGTTGGGTTGGACTCGCATGGTCATGTGGACATAGATACCACCTTAGAGTTGGGTTGGACTCGCATGGTCATGGGACATAGATACCACCTTAGAGTTGGGTTGGACTCGCATGGTCATGTGGACATAGATACCACCTTAGAGTTGGGTTGGACTCGCATGGTCATGTGGACATAGATACCACCTTAGAGCTGGGTTGGACTCGCATGGTCATGTGGACATAGATACCACCTTAGAGTTGGGTTGGACTCGCATGGTCATGTGGACATAGATACCACCTTAGAGCTGGGTTGGACTTGCATGGTCATGTGGACATAGATACCACCTTAGAGCTGGGTTGGACTCGCATGGTCATGTGGACATAGATACCACCTTAGAGTTGGGTTGGACTCGCATGGTCATGTGGACATAGATACCACCTTAGAGTTGGGTTGGACTCGCATGGTCATGTGGACATAGATACCACCTTAGAGTTGGGTTGGACTCGCATGGTCATGTGACATAGATACCACCTTAGAGTTGGGTTGGACTCGCATGGTCATGTGGACATAGATACCACCTTAGAGTTGGTTGGACTCGCATGGTCATGTGGACATAGATACCACCTTAGAGCTGGGTTGGACTCGCATGGTCATGTGGACATAGATACCACCTTAGAGTTGGGTTGGACTCGCATGGTCATGTGACATAGATACCACCTTAGAGTTGGGTTGGACTCGCATGGTCATGTGGACATAGATACCACCTTAGAGCTGGGTTGGACTCGCATGGTCATGTGGACATAGATACCACCTTAGAGCTGGGTTGGACTCGCATGGTCATGTGGACATAGATACCACCTTAGAGTTGGGTTGGACTCGCATGGTCATGTGGACATAGATACCACCTTAGAGTTGGGTTGGACTCGCATGGTCATGTGGACATAGATACCACCTTAGAGCTGGGTTGGACTCGCATGGTCATGTGGACATAGATACCACCTTAGAGCTGGTTGGACTCGCATGGTCATGTGGACATAGATACCACCTTAGAGCTGGGTTGGACTCGCATGGTCATGTGGACATAGATACCACCTTAGAGTTGGGTTGTGAAAGGGATAATTCAAGTGAAATAGTGCAACATATTGCTTCTCTCTTGTTAAAATTGGAAAGCATCTATAATGTCTCAAATGTGTTGATGACTTGGTGGAACAGCTTCAGTTTATCTGCACATCCTCAACTCAGTATATTCCAAAGTTAGTTCATGATATTTTTACAAAGAATAACTGTGCTGTTGATGAAGCAATTGTCAGTGAATTGGTAGACAAACTGTGTCACTCTAATCCTCTTAGTGCAGCCTTTGGTCCTGAGGGACAGTGTAATTGAGCCAGTTGAGTATATTTTGGATCCAGAGGGGATTGCAGCTTTCAGTATGTGCCTGTTCTTCAAACCTTACAGCAATTGTTGAAAAATGAAGACATTGTGAACAATGTATTGACTAAACATTTCACAGTTGGCATCCTTCATGGTCAATATTTCAAGCTAAATGCATTTCATGCTAATGAAGAGTTCAGAATTTCACTTATACTTTACGTAGACGATTTTGAAATCTGCAATCCTCTTGGAACTTCGTGAAAAAACAAAGTTACAGCAGTTTACTGGGTACTTGCTGATGTACCATCTGAACTGAGATCACAGCTAACATCAATTTATTTGGCTCTCCTTTGTAAAGCAAATGATGTAAAACAATTTGGCTATGAAACTGTTCTGGAGCCTCTTTTGAAAGATCTCGCCACATTAGGAGGAGGGAATTTTTTTGCCTCAGGTTGGTACAAATATCAGAGGTACTGTTTTTTGTGTTTCAGCAGACAATCTTGGTGCTCATTCTTTGGGTGGACTTGTAGAAAACTTTTCTGGACATTATATCTGTAGGTTTTGCATTGGGGACCATTCTGACTATCAGCAAAAGGAAGTGCGTTCAGGAGCTTTTCCACCAAGAACAAAAGATAACTATGATTTACATGTTCAGTCTGTAAAAGGAAACCCTGCTCAGGTACACTGTTGTGGAAGAAAGGTTGTCCCATAACTGGGAATTAAGTTATTTCCATTTTGTAACAGGGTACCCACCAGATGTTTTACACCATCTTTTTGAAGGCATAATTCCATTGGAATTGGCACTATGTTTTAAAGCAAGCGGTATTTCACCTTGATAGAACTTAACAATTCCATAAATCAATTTCCATACAGATGGACTGATAAAACTGATCATCCCCAACCTATCCCAACAAATTTGGTGTCTCGCAAAACTATTGGTGGGAATGCTAGTGAGAACTGGACATTATTAAGATTATTATCATTCATTATTGGTGCGAAGATACCACTGAATGATCCAGCATGGCAAGTTCTCATGACTTTAAAAGATATTACTGAGCTTGTAGTATCCCTATTCATACTGAGGAAGTATCTGCTACTTAGATACACTGATATCAGAACATCGCCACAGGCTGTTGGAAGTTTTCCCAGAGCAAAAACTAACCCAAAGCACCATTTTTTGGAGCATTATCCTGATAAGAGGGTTTGGTCCTTTGGTTAGCCTCTGGACTATGGACTATGCTTTGAGGCAAAACCATAGCTTCTTTAAGCAAGTTGCTAGATACACAAACTGCTTCAGAAACATATTGATGTCACTTGCCTCAAAGCACCAAATGATGATGGCATACAATTCACAAGCAAATGCTTCAAAACCTACAATATCTGTCACTAAAGTATCATCTCTTCCATTAGAACTACTTGATATGGAAATACAGAAGTCTTTCAAGGAAGTTTATCCAACACAAACCTCTGTGAACTTGGCCAATGTAGTGATACACCATGGAACTAAATATGCTGCTGGGATGGTTTGCCGTGGGTCCACTGGTGGTCCATGGTGGTCCACTGGTGGTCCACTGGTGGTCCACTGGTGGTCCACTGGTGGTCCACTGGTGGTCCACTGGTGGTCCACTGGTGTCCACTGGTGGTCCACTGGTGGTCTACTTGATTTTGTGGAGATTTCACAGATTGTTAGTAGACAACAATCTCAGTTTCATTGTGAAATTCCTTAACAGCTGGTATGATGAACATTTTAGAGCATTTATGTTGGACCACTCTGGGAAAATGACCCTGCTACAGCATAGTGAACTTAGTGACACATATCCCTTGGCAGCATATTTTGTGGAAGGCAAACGCATGGTGACATTGAAACGTCACATTGTTTGCCAGTGTTAGACTCAGATGTTTTAAATGTCCTTCATTCAGGGTTTTTTCTTTCTGTCCAGATGGATTTGGTTGCCTTGAAAGTTATTATAGAACACTGGAGTGAGAAGCTTCTACTGTCCTCAGGAATACCCAGCACTGTGGAGCAGTTGCATGAGACTGTAAAGGAGACATTTGGACTCATTGAGGATTTTACCCTGCATTACTTGGATGAGGACTTTGGCGATTACTTCACACTCCATTCTACCAACCAGATTAAACACAAAGGGACAATCAAAGTTGTGATCATTCCGTCAATTGTGTTGACATTGACAGAAAACCAGACAAATATAACTAATTTGAATGACAGTTCAAGCTCTGCTACTGATTCAATGGACCAGACAGATGGCATGTCAGTGTCATCACAAGACACTGTTCTACTATCTCCCCGTGAAAGCCCTCATAGGACATTATGGCCAGATACAATTGTCATTCCACTTTTCTCTATGGCAACAGAGACGGTACTGAAAAATGCCAATGAAGAATTTGTCAAAGATTGTACTGTGCTGAACAAAACTCTGGTGAAGTCTGAAATCATGGAAAAATTGGCAGACTACATGTACAGTTACACAGCATACCCCTCAGGCCTTCAGATTGGTGAGGTGGCAGAGGCTTTAGTCAAAAAGCACCCATGTCTGACGGAACCAGGCAGTCGTAATGGCTGGATTGGATGGATGTATAGTCTGAAATACAAGATGGGAAATTACAGGTCGAAGCTCCGAAGTCTTGGATTTCCTGAGGTTACCTGCAATTCACTTAAGAATAAGCGCCCTGATGACAGGGCACCTGCAAAGAATATAAAGAAAGCACGGAAAGGAGAAGTGGTGTTTCTCCCACATTATCCCGCAGGAGACACGAAGGAACAACACGAGCTGGATCGACACCAACTAATCGCTGAATCAAAGAAGAAGAAGCACAGCCATCAAGGACTTGATGTGCAGAACTTTTGCATAGAAACATGATGTCATCAGTCTACAGATGAGCATAGAGACATGATGTCATCAGTCTACAGATGAGCATAGAAGACATGATGTCATCAGTCTACAGATGAGCATAGGAGACATGATGTCATCAGTCTACAGATGAGCATAGAAGACATGATGTCATCAGTCTACAGATGAGCATAGAAGACATGATGTCATCAGTCTACAGATGAGCATAGAAGACATGACGTCATCAGTCTACAGATGAGCATAGAAGACATGATGTCATCAGTCTACAGATGAGCATAGAAGACATGATGTCATCAGTCTACAGATGAGCATAGAAGACATGATGTCATCAGTCTACAGATGAGCATAGAAGACATGATGTCATCAGTCTACAGATGAGCATAGAAGACATGACGTCATCAGTCTACAGATGAGCATAGAAGACATGATGTCATCAGTCTACAGATGAGCATAGAAGACATGATGTCATCAGTCTACAGATGAGCATAGAAGACATGATGTCATCAGTCTACAGATGAGCATAGAAGACATGACGTCATCAGTCTACAGATGAGCATAGAAGACATGATGTCATCAGTCTACAGATGAGCATAGAAGACATGATGTCATCAGTCTACAGATGAGCATAGAAGACATGATGTCATCAGTCTACAGATGAGCATAGGAGACATGATGTCATCAGTCTAAGATGAGCATAGGAGACATGATGTCATCAGTCTACAGATGAGCATAGGAGACATGATGTCATCAGTCTACAGATGAGCATAGAAGACATGATGTCATCAGTCTACAGATGAGCATAGAAGACATGATGTCATCAGTCTACAGATGAGCATAGGAGACATGATGTCATCAGTCTACAGATGAGCATAGGAGACATGATGTCATCAGTCTACAGATGAGCATAGAAGACATGATGTCATCAGTCTACAGATGAGCATAGAAGACATGATGTCATCAGTCTACAGATGAGCATAGAAGACATGATGTCATCAGTCTACAGATGAGCATAGAAGACATGATGTCATCAGTCTACAGATGAGCATAGAAGACATGATGTCATCAGTCTACAGATGAGCATAGGAGACATGATGTCATCAGTCTACAGATGAGCATAGAAGACATGATGTCATCAGTCTACAGATGAACATAGAAGACATGATGTCATCAGTCTACAGATGCACATAGAAGACATGATGTCATCAGTCTACAGATGAGCATAGGAGACATGATGTCATCAGTCTACAGATGCACATAGAAGACATGATGTCATCAGTCTACAGATGAGCATAGAAGACATGATGTCATCAGTCTACAGATGAGCATCGAAGACATGATGTCATCAGTCTACAGATGAGCATAGGAGACATGATGTCATCAGTCTACAGATGAGCATAGAAGACATGACGTCATCAGTCTACAGATGAGCATAGAAGACATGATGTCATCAGTCTACAGATGAGCATAGAAGACATGATGTCATCAGTCTACAGATGAGCATAGAAGACATGATGTCATCAGTCTACAGATGAGCATAGGAGACATGATGTCATCAGTCTACAGATGAGCATAGAAGACATGATGTCATCAGTCTACAGATGAGCATAGAAGACATGATGTCATCAGTCTACAGATGAGCATAGAAGACATGATGTCATCAGTCTACAGATGAGCATAGGAGACATGATGTCATCAGTCTACAGATGAGCATAGAAGACATGATGTCATCAGTCTACAGATGAGCATAGAAGACATGATGTCATCAGTCTACAGATGAGCATAGAAGACATGATGTCATCAGTCTACAGATGAGCATAGGAGACATGATGTCATCAGTCTACAGATGAGCATAGAAGACATGATGTCATCAGTCTACAGATGAGCATAGGAGACATGATGTCATCAGTCTACAGATGAGCATAGGAGACATGATGTCATCAGTCTACAGATGAGCATAGAAGACATGTCATCAGTCTACAGATGAGCATAGAAGACATGATGTCATCAGTCTACAGATGAGCATAGAAGACATGATGTCATCAGTCTACAGATGAGCATAGAAGACATGATGTCATCAGTCTACAGATGAGCATAGAAGACATGATGTCATCAGTCTACAGATGAGCATAGAAGACATGACGTCATCAGTCTACAGATGAACATAGAAGACATGATGTCATCAGTCTACAGATGAACATAGAAGACATGATGTCATCAGTCTACAGATGAACATAGAAGACATGATGTCATCAGTCTACAGATGAGCATAGAAGACATGATGTCATCAGTCTACAGATGAGCATAGGAGACATGATGTCATCAGTCTACAGATGAGCATAGAAGACATGATGTCATCAGTCTACAGATGAGCATAGAAGACATGATGTCATCAGTCTACAGATGAGCATAGAAGACATGATGTCATCAGTCTACAGATGAGCATAGGAGACATGATGTCATCAGTCTACAGATGAGCATAGAAGACATGATGTCATCAGTCTACAGATGAGCATAGAAGACATGATGTCATCAGTCTACAGATGAGCATAGAAGACATGACGTCATCAGTCTACAGATGAGCATAGAAGACATGATGTCATCAGTCTACAGATGAGCATAGTAGACATGACGTCATCAGTCTACAGATGAGCATAGAAGACATGATGTCATCAGTCTACAGATGAGCATAGAAGACATGATGTCATCAGTCTACAGATGAGCATAGAAGACATGACGTCATCAGTCTACAGATGAGCATAGGAGACATGATGTCATCAGTCTACAGATGAGCATAGTAGACATGACGTCATCAGTCTACAGATGAGCATAGAAGACATGATGTCATCAGTCTACAGATGACATAGAAGACATGATGTCATCAGTCTACAGATGAGCATAGTAGACATGACGTCATCAGTCTACAGATGAGCATAGAAGACATGATGTCATCAGTCTACAGATGAGCATAGAAGACATGACGTCATCAGTCTACAGATGAGCATAGGAGACATGATGTCATCAGTCTACAGATGAGCATAGTAGACATGACGTCATCAGTCTACAGATGAGCATAGAAGACATGATGTCATCAGTCTACAGATGAGCATAGGAGACATGATGTCATCAGTCTACAGATGAGCATAGAAGACATGATGTCATCAGTCTACAGATGAGCATAGAAGACATGATGTCATCAGTCTACAGATGAGCATAGAAGACATGATGTCATCAGTCTACAGATGAGCATAGAAGACATGACGTCATCAGTCTACAGATGAGCATAGGAGACATGATGTCATCAGTCTACAGATGAGCATAGTAGACATGACGTCATCAGTCTACAGATGAGCATAGAAGACATGATGTCATCAGTCTACAGATGAGCATAGAAGACATGATGTCATCAGTCTACAGATGAGCATAGTAGACATGACGTCATCAGTCTACAGATGAGCATAGAAGACATGATGTCATCAGTCTACAGATGAGCATAGAAGACATGACGTCATCAGTCTACAGATGAGCATAGGAGACATGATGTCATCAGTCTACAGATGAGCATAGTAGACATGACGTCATCAGTCTACAGAGGAGCATAGAAGACATGATGTCATCAGTCTACAGATGAGCATAGAAGACATGATGTCATCAGTCTACAGATGAGCATAGGAGACATGATGTCATCAGTCTACAGATGAGCATAGAAGACATGATGTCATCAGTCTACAGATGAGCATAGAAGACATGATGTCATCAGTCTACAGATGAGCATAGAAGACATGATGTCATCAGTCTACAGATGAGCATAGAAGACATCAAGTTCATGTCAATGTTGGACTTCTATTCCCCAAAACTGTTGTCCATGTTCCAAGGGGAAAAAGGGTGCTGTCGGAGAGCGACATCGGGCAAAATGAGTATTCTACTTCAGGTATTAACATGTTATCCCCCACTTATACAGTTACTTCCTTAACTGCTGTAATAATTCCACCTGTCTCAATCGCATTTCTTTGCTTTGTGTAAGTTAATTACAATCACTAATTACTTTAGATATTCATTTATCCTAATCCGACAACTCCTTTTTATCCCCTCGGACGTTTTATTCTTGCATCACGTCTGCTTGACTGAGTGCGTGTATGTCTGTCCCACTGCCCAATCATTTTTAGTAATTGAGTTACTTGGAGGAATCATTTCAGCCCTAGTACTAACCTCAAAGTCCTTGCAGAGTGGAATCCCCATTCAGCGAAACGAAGGTTGTCATCCGATGTCTCATCGACCATCTGGGAGAAGATGCAGTGCCTTGATCAAGGACTTTGAGGTTAGTACTAGGGCTGAAATGATTCCTCCAAGTAACTCAATTACTAAAAATGATTGGGCAGTGGGACAGACATACACGCACTCAGTCAAGCAGACGAACAGACAGACAGTGTGGCACAGAGGTGAGACCGAGGCCGATACAGATGTGCAGTGATCAGTTACATTATATGTTTCATATTCTGAAAGCCAAGACTTTGTTTAAAATCAAAACAAAACACCCGAACCCCGAAAA
>JAAOOA010002932.1:0-27025 GCA_012861695.1 Trematomus loennbergii | reverse complement strand
GTCAGAGATCTGGAGTTCACACACACACACACCACACACACACACACACACACACACACACCCACACACACACACACACACACACACACACACACACACACACACACAACACACACACACACACACACACACACACACACACACACACACCACGTGGTGCAGTGACAATGCAGAGGGATAACAATGCAATTCAATTGGTTGAGAGAGGAGGAGAGACAAGCAAAGAAAGCAGAGGATAAAAAGAGCAGCGAGCCACGGATGGAAATAGAAAGCGAGAGAATTCAAAAGAGAGGAGATGAAGTCGAGTAGAAAAGGTTAGAGGACTCACGGAGGCAGGTGTTCTCCGTGAAAAACTCAGTGAGCTTGTCACACTCGTCCTTGTTGTTTCCGCTGTTGTTTGCAGTCGCAGAAACGGAGAGACGCTGATTTTAGGAGAGCGCAGGTAGTTTGGGAGTCATCACGGTACCTGAAGCAGAAACAGAAAGACAGTCATCAGTATTCAGGCATAGGGAGTAATGGATTACATGTAACAGGATACTCAGGATGACCCTTACAGTTTGAACTCCCGATGGGCTGATTTCTATGAAGTCTTAGGAACTCAAAACTGTTATTTTGTTCTTGAAAATGTCCGATTATTTTGCATCTGATATTGAGGTCATCCTAAATGAACAGATAGTAATCATGTTACTTTTATATTCAATACTCAGATTAGGTACATGTTATTACAGGTAACTACTTATTGTACAGTTTTAAAATAACCCTCAACTCTGTCTGTCTATTAACAACCAATATGCTGCTGGATTTCAAGTAAATAAGAATATTCAAACCCCTTTAGACTCAGTTGTCCTCCTCCTTCTGTGTCATATGATGCATTTTACAATAACAAAGTGAAATATTGTGTTCTCCCTCTCCATGTGCTGAAGTCTCTGCAGGGAGGCTTAAATGCAGAGGATGAAGAGTTGGTCTGAGAGGGAAAGTAAATCGCCTCAGTCAGTGATTTCTCTCCCACCAATAGATTGTTCTCTCGTTCTGGCTGCTCTCCAAAAACATGCCTTTCAGTTTTGCAGTATGCAGAAAGACTTGGCGCTGTGTGGACAGTGTGTGTGTGTGTGTGTGTGTGTGGTGTGTGTGTGTGTGTGGTGGGTGGTGTGGTGTGTGTGTGTGTGTGTGTGTGTGTGTGTTGTGTGTGTGTGTGTGTGTGTGTGTGTGTGTGTGTGTGTGTGTGTGTGGTCTCGTTTAGTGACTTGACTGTATCGACTCTTGACAGTGCAGTCGTGTTAAGGACATAATGTGACAGTGATTGTCACAGAGTGATTGGAATTGGGTTAAACCAGGATTTAGATTAATGAGATTTGGTACATTTGTAAAAGTTATGATTTACTTTGTGTTCACCGAGTTAAATATGCAAGACACGGATTGGCCATCCTTGTGTTCTGGAGAATCACAGAACGGCCGTAAGTCCAGGGCAGCTGACGGCCCGGCACGATGATTATATTAAACTTTTCTTTCATTTGAAACCTTAAGTTTCACATTGAGAGGCGACAGCACTCTAATACAAATGTTTGGTAAGTACTGGCCAATGGAAAATATATTTATAGTATTATGAGTTCAGATTCAGGCGCTCCTACATGCTAGGAAAAACTATATTTTCAGTTCACAGGGGTCGTAGAGATGCTGAAAAGTGCTCAAGTCCAATCTTGTACACATGCCTAATGTTCAAATTGCAACGAGGGTTGTGTCCAGAGTATAAAGTAACTTGTTCAAGTCGGACAGAGGCTGTGATGCACCCTGGTGAATGCACATCTTATTAGTTCAAAACCAGAATATGAAGTAATAACCAAGCAGAGTTTGGGGTGGTTATACAGCAGCAGCAGCAGCTGTGGATTTTCAGCAGATCTAATGAAGCTAAACAGTGGGGAAAACACGGCGCTGCACATCTCAGAGGCTGCAGGTTCATCATGAAGTGATGGAGCTCGTTATACTATACAGCAGCAGTGGGCAGCAGATACTGTGAGAGTCTCCTTGCTTACAGAGGTCGCCACTCAGTGACAATATACTGTATGGCCTTCCCACAAAAAAACAATAATCCTCAGAGTCCTGGAGTCAATATTCTGAGATAAATCTGACCAATAGGAGCGACTCACCGACTATACCGGAGTAGGACAGCAGGCAGTCGGCGTAGTTCTCTTTCAGACAGCCGGACAGAGAGCGAGGCTCCGGCTGACAGTTCACCAAGAAATCAGCCAGTCGTGACCTGAAACACACACACACACACACACACACACCACACACACACACACACACACACACACACACACAACACACACACACACACACACACACACACACACACACACACACACACACACACAATACTTTATTGGTCAGATCAAGTCTGAAATGTGACTTGCATCACAGCAGCTCCATGTGTAACATCAGCATAGACAGATATCAAGGCATGATATCAAGTACATGAAAAACTAACATTGAACATAACGGCCCAATCAGTGAGAGAAAAGCTGCTCAAAGCCTTCAGCGTGCATTGATCTGGATTCAGCTCTGTGTTTACTGAGAGGATGGACTGGAGCACAAAGGATGCTTCAGGCTGACTTTAATGAATCTCCCATTAGATGGTAGTAGTTCGTAGTCTCTGTTCAGAGCATGCTTTGGGTCCCAGATGATGTTGGTGGACAGGTTATCATGGTATGCTGAGTCATAAAGTCTCCACAGATTGTAAATGAAGGAGTTCAGATGTGATGTTTGCAAAATGGCCAACCAAATGAGCGCAAGTTATTTCTCTCGATGTGATTAACCTTCATCATGTCCGCCATGACCGACTTACATTTGTTTATTGCTTTTAATGAATGAGGCTAAAGGCACTTGTTGTGTTTTCATTTACTGCCTTCACAAATGTTTGTTCACACTTATGCCACGGATGCAGTGGCTCGTGAAATTGAAATGGAGTTTGGATACTCCAATAATTCGCCCTTCGAAGTGAGGCTGAGTGTGAGATGCTGCTGCTTTGACACAAAACAAGACCTTTTACAACTTGGTGGAAATATATCTGTTTGCTTTGCATCATTCCTTTTTTAATTGTTGAGATATTTACCAACGAGAAATGGGATAATATAAGATGTGGAGGATCACAGATTGGAAATAAACTCCTCATTCAGACCTTGTTATCAACATTAGGGGGAAAGTTGAATTAGTAGTGAGTGACCAAAGAAAGTATTAGCGCTTTCACACCAGAGTACTTTTCCCACTATAGTTCCGATAGTTCTTGATATTTTGCGTTCACACCAAAAAAATTCGGAACTAGAACTTAGTTCATGAACCTTTCCCCCCCTTTTCAGTCCCTGCTAGAGAGGCAGGTACTTTCTGGGAGAAAAAGGTTCCCATTTCTGATTGGCTGGGCGGATTGCAAACCACGCCCCGTAAAACTCGGAAAAGTTTTGTGAAGCCGCCATTTTATTTGCTGGCATTAGCATTATTATGTGGCGTTCTGGCGATTTACTCGGAAGGCTTCAGTAGAAGCTTCTGGAGTCCCAGCAGCTTCTACTGAAGCCGTCCCCAACTCCGGGGACTTCGGGTGGCAGTATACGCCGTGAAACCTATTTCTGATTGGCTGGGCGGATTGCAAACCACGCCCGTAAAACTCAAAAAAAAATTGTGAAGCCGCCATTTTATTATCCTTGCATTAGCATTATTAGCATTAGCATTCGCCCAGCACACAAACAGAGAGACTAACTTATGGCAACACAAAAAAAACATGGGAGCGGTGGAGATGAGGAGGTGTCGGCGTTCTGGTGATTTACTCTGAAGGCTTCAGTAGAAGCTGCAGGGAGTCCCAGCAGCTTCTACTGAAGCCTGTCCCAACTCCGGGGACTTCCGGCCGGGGACTTCGGGTGGCAGTATACACCGTGAAGTTGTTTGCGCCTGCCAGTAAACCCAAAGCAGAAGAAGAAGAAGTGACGTCAGCGGCTTCATTTGCGTAATCCTCCCTCAGGGACTTATTCCAGTGTGAACGCGATTTACTAGATAGTTCCAGGAAATAAAAGTCCCAGGGAAAAGTTCCGGGAAACTATTCCTGGGAAAAGTACTTGGTGTGAAAGCGCCTAATAGCCGCGTTCACACCAAGTACTTTCCTGTACTTAGTTCCGGCACTAAGAGCCCCGGCGCTTTTAACCCAGGGCACTGCCAGTAAACCCAAAGCAGAAGAAGACGAAGTGACGTCAGCGGCTTCATTTGCATAATCCTCCCTCAGGAACTTATTCCGGTGTGAACGCGATCGGCTCTTTAGTTCATGAGAACTAAAGAGTTCTGATGAACTAAGTTCTCATGAACTAAGTACGGCAAAGTACTTGGTGTGAAAGCGCCTAATGATGTTCTTGGACACATTTAGAAATATGCATTTGGTTTCTCAACACAAAAAGTTATAGTAAATAGATGTAATTACATCAATGCAAAGACTAAAAGAGTCCTATAATTCCTGCTTATTTAATATTTTACCATGTTGTTCTCCACAGACACTAACGGCGGTCCGTTACAGAGCTATATTCAGAAAACACTGGAATTAATATTTGGCTTTAATCTGGCATTTGAAATATACTGTAGAAACGTTTTGTATGTTACAGGAACACAGTGCTTCAGTTATTGTTGTTGAATCAAGCTGGAAACGGACATGATAGTTCGCTCACGTTGTCAGAAAACAGTGATTTGTGTAAGGGTTAGTCTTCATTATGTTTAACAAAAGTAAAAGCCATCCTGAAACCTTCCTTACAGTGTGTTTCATCTTATGAGTTGATTAGCATTTTCGTATCGATCTATGGGGCATTATAGCTCGCCATGCTGCTCTGTTAGCGCTGTGTTTAGCATGATTAGCACGTTGCTTTTACCCACCAGGCAGGGCGCCGTAAGGGGGTGAAAAGTTAGGACGATTCTAAGGGCCCGTGACTGACAGGGGCCCAAACAATTTTTTAGAAAAAAATGTTTAAGTAACCAATGTGATTATCTTTTCATGGAGCCCATGCGGCGCCCCTGCCACCAGGTAAAGAGTTTGAAGCCACCACAATAAATGTGTTACAAGGACCAGCTCTGAACAACTGTTTACAAAACTCCCCAAACACTTGTGAAATCTTTGTTTTGCATTTCAAGAACACAGTTTTGGAGGAGAACAGCTTCTCTGTGTTTATCTGAAGGAGACAGTGACAGGGAAGCATTGCACCAACACACGCACATCATATCATATTCTATTGACATGTATATAGACTTCTTGCACTATGTTTTTATTTTTGTATTGTATTATATATGTTGAATTGTTGGAGGAGCTCAGGTGCATATGATATTAAAACCTTTGAAAATGTTGAATGCATGACTCACAGTGTATCTAGTCTCAGCAATCTG
Organism: Trematomus loennbergii; assembly: GCA_012861695.1. Classification (NCBI taxonomy): domain Eukaryota; kingdom Metazoa; phylum Chordata; class Actinopteri; order Perciformes; family Nototheniidae; genus Trematomus; species Trematomus loennbergii. The sequence goes on along the minus strand of JAAOOA010002932.1, from coordinate 21,622 downwards.
CTGCAGTGTGTAGTGAGAGTTGTGAGCAGCAGCGCTACACTCCACCTGACATATGGTGAGGGAGCTGCTGCTGGAAATGCACGGCTCTAATCTCTCTGTGCTGACTGACAAATGGACTGGGAGGAAGCTGTGGTGCAGAGAAACCTGTGGTTCAGCCCCGAGCGTCTGTCTGACGGAGAGACAGAGAAACAAGACGGAGATAGAAAGCCTCAGAGCAGACCAACCTCATGGTGAGTAGAGAGAGAGAGAGAGAGAGAGAGAGAGAGAGAAGAGAGAGAGAAGGAAGAGAGAGAAGAGGAGAGAGAGAGAGAGAGAGAGAGAGAGACCTGAGGCCACGCAGCAAATGGAGCTCATTTATGATGCCTAATGCTTCCATTTAATCCCAGAGAGCCACAGGACACACACACACACACACACACACACACACACACACACACACACACAACACACCACACACACACACACACACACACACACACACACACACACACACACACACACACACACACACATACACGCACACACACACCACACACACACGCACACACACACACACACACACACCACACACACACACACACGGTCACACACACACACACACACACGGTCACACACACACACACGGTCACACACACACACACGGTCACACACACACACACACACACACACACACACACACACGGTCACACACACATGGTCACACACACGCGGTCACACACACACACACGGTCACACATACGGTCACACACGGTCACACACACACGGTCACACACACACACGGTCACACACACGGTCACACACACGACGGTCACACACACACCACACACACACACACGGTCACACACACACGGTCACACACACACACACACACACACACACACACACACACACACACACACACACACACACACACACACACACACACACACACACACACACACACACACACACACACACACACACCATCCAATGAGGGTGATGTTAAATGTCTATCACTGAATTGCTCATTCTGTTTATTTGCATGTGTGTGAGTGTGTGTTTATCAGCCTCTAACATTTGGTTTGTCAGGTCACATGACTTCACGTCACCACCGCTAAGCTAAAGGCGGCTAATGTTGAGCCTGATGACGTTTATTCGTCTCATTAACACCATATCCCAACGGGCATTGCGGCTAAAACATCCAATCACTGAGCTTCAACCATAGCTGAGATCTTGGGTAATCAGTTCAGTGGGTGTGTTTCCGGTGACTTTATTTTGAAATTCAGTTCCTGACGGACACCAAAAAAGCCAGATATTATAGAATTAAACAATAAATAAAAGTATGCTGAGGCTCTGAGCTCCCTTTCTTTTCCTCTCGGACGGCAAAAAAAGTCAGACATTATACGATTTTAAATAAAAAACAATAATCGTGGCTTGATATTGAGTAAGAAGATGTTTTATGAACCCCACAGCTTCCAGTCTTCCAAGACCCGACCGGACAAAAAGACGTGGTGCAGGCACGAAACACACGACCAATAGAAATACATTGCTTTTAAAATCGTTCTGTGTGACACGAAAAAAAAGGGGGAAATGGTGTGGTGAACACGAATCAATAAATTAAATGTCGTGACCATAACACGAAATGCCGTGAGACTGGGTTGCTCGTTTAGACACTTGTTAGCAACAGCCATTTTTGTATTCACCAGAGGGGTATTTACTGACGTATTTTATGTCGTAGAACAAAGTATCTTCAGCGTGTGTTAACCACAGACCTTATTTCAGGCTAAACAACCAAAAACAGATAAAAAAACCCATTGATTTACCAGACGAGGGAGCTTGAAAGTGTATTGTCTGTAAAAGTACCCTCAGTGTTTCCTACCTGCAGATGTAGTTGGTCTTGCAGGACGCCTGCAGCTCCAGACAGTTTGGTTTCTGCTTCTCTTCGTAGGAGCAGACGGGCACGATGGTCTGCCGCCGGCGCTCAGAGCAGGCAGACTGATCGCTCACCGGACACGAGCAGTACAGCATCCCATAACTGTGCTTCGGAGGAACCTGAGGGACACAAGAGTCACACATTAACTGGAGAAACTGGAGAACTGGAGAAGAGTAGAGCAAGAACGTCCCTCTCCTGTTTCCTGTGAACTCCACCAAGGATGTTAGCAGGATAATGGAAATCACTTCCTGTTGTATATTCATGAAACTTAGAGGAAGGATGGAGCAAGGAAGAACCATTACATTCTGGGTCCAAATCAAAAGCCGGACACAACCCCCTTTACCTGCTGGAGTTCAGCAAACAGAGTATTTTGATTATATCCAGGTATTCAGATCTCGTCCTATCAGACACCATCGTGTTTCTCATTAACGTGAAATAGACAGAATGACTTTCTCTTTCAACACCACTCTGACTTTTGACTCTTCATCTGAATTAATTATCATTTTGGTTTTGGAAATCACTTTCTATCTGAACTGTTAGGATGTGCTGGCATGAGAGCTGCTTTCCCAAAACACAAATATTACTAAAACCATGGGGGGGAGGGGAATATAAAGATCATATTATTGATGACGAGCAGAAACACACACAGACACAGGCTGCAGGTCTGTTCTCTATGAGTCCACTTCTAGTTTCATTTACATTTTTTAGACCTTTCTCTTTGGATATTCTGTCAATAAAGTTGTGTTTTTTTGGTTGAAAACAAACAGTGGCTAATGCTGTACATAAGAGGATTAGTGTGCTTTTTCTTTAAGATCTGACCAAAAGGGAATTATGAGAAAAGAAAACACATTTCTTTGCCAAAAAATCTCAGAATTCTGACTGAAACAAAACGGAAATGTAAAACTCAGAGAGGGCTGGAAAATATTCCAATAGAGTATTTTAAGACTGTAGTATTTGTACTTGTACTGAAGTAGAGTATCTGATTACTTCTTCCAACCCTGTGTATAGAGTAGTAACACATTAGGGGCTACAAGAGAAGAATATCAACATGGTTTTATCCCCGAAACAAAGAGAACAATAGGCGCTTAAGGCTGTTTACACAAAGTTGTCTGCAGTGATGAAAGAAAACACAATCACAACGAGATGAACGCTGTCATGCCATCTCTGAGCTGTCCACTTATTCATTGAAGCAATCCCAGTTCAGTTATTCCAAAGGGGCGTGATGGGAGCTGGGTTGTAATTACAATGTCTCACATCATTGTATTTTATTTTTCTTCACACAATATGCCACAGACGGCGAAAACAGCTTTTGTGTTTGATGACTGAATCAATGTCAAAGTCGGCGCTGGAAAAGCAAACTCTGAACAAAAAGACCCGGCATGATTATGTATTGTGATTTTTGACAACCCGTCTGACTTCAGAATTACTATTCCTTTTGAAGCTGGTGGACATTCGGCTTTTATCAGATATCAGTCGCTTGGAAAACCTCCAGCAGCATGTGGGCTTTTCAGAGTTGTGATTATTTTTTTGTATAAGCTCGTGTCAGAAGTGGCTTCAATTAATCAATCAATCAATCAATCAACAACTTTATTAATCTTATTAAGCTTATGTCATGTACACAGGTAGGAACATACTGGATGTGGATCATTCAGAGCATCACAATAAATCATTTTAAAGTTTGAGTGCCGAGGGGATGAATGATTTTGAAAAGCGATGTGTTTTAAGAGCAGGCAGAGCATATCTACGCCCTGATGGCAACAGATGAAATGAATCTGCAAGAACATGACCTGGAGCTGGTTACAAAAGGAGTATCTCTCTGTTTTCACACTCCAGAGGTGGGAAGTAGTGGAGTACAAATACTTAGTTACTGTACTTAAGTACATTTCTCTGGTATCAGTACTTTACTCCACTACTTATTTTTCTGAGGACTTTTTACTTTGACTTCTTACATTTTGAACACAAATACCTGAACTTTCTACTTCTTACATTTTGAACACAAATACCTGTACTTTCTACTTCTTACATGTTGAACCCAAATACCTGTACTTTCTACTTCTTACATGTTGAACACAAATACCTGTACTTTCTACTTCTTACATGTTGAACACAAATACCTGTACTTCTACTTCTTACATTTTGAACACAAATACCTGTACTTTCTACTTCTTACATTTTGAACACAAATACCTGTACTTTCTACTTCTTACATGTTGAACCCAAATACCTGTACTTTCTACTTCTTACATGTTGAACACAAATACCTGTACTTTCTACTTCTTACATTTTGAACACAAATACCTGTACTTTCTACTTCTTACATTTGAACACAAATACCTGTACTCTCTACTTCTTACATGTTGAACACAAATACCTGTACTTTCTACTTCTTACATGTTGAACCCAAATACCTGTACTTTCTACTTCTTACATGTTGAACCCAAATACCTGTACTTTCTACTTCTTACATGTTGAACCCAAATACCTGTACTTTCTACTTCTTACATGTTGAACACAAATACCTGTACTTTCTACTTCTTACATTTTGAACCCAAATACCTGTACTTTCTACTTCTTACATGTTGAACACAAATACCTGTACTTTCTACTTCTTACATGTTGAACCCAAATACCTGTACTTTCTACTTCTTACATGTTGAACACAAATACCTGTACTTTCTACTTCTTACATTTTGAACACAAATACCTGTACTTTCTACTTCTTACATTCTGAACACAAATACCTTACTTTCTACTTCTTACATGTTGAACACAAATACCTGTACTTTCTACTTCTTACATGTTGAACACAAATACCTGTACTTTCTACTTCTTACATGTTGAACACAAATACCTGTACTTTCTACTTCTTACATGTTGAACACAAATACCTGTACTTTCTACTTCTCACATGTTGAACTCAAATACCTGTACTTTCTACTTCTTACATTTTGAACACAAATACCTGTACTTTCTACTTCTTACATTTTGAACACAAATACCTGTACTTTCTACTTCTTACATGTTGAACACTAATACCTGTACTTTCTACTTCTTACATTTTGAACACAAATACCTGTACTTTCTACTTCTTACATGTTGAACTCAAATACCTGTACTTTCTACTTCTTACATGTTGAACACAAAATACCTGTACTTTCTACTTCTTACATGTTGAACCCAAATACCTGTACTTTCTATTCTTACATGTTGAACACAAATACCTGTACTTTCTACTTCTTACATGTTGAACACAAATACCTGTACTTTCTACTTCTTACATGTTGAACACAAATACCTGTACTTTCTACTTCTTACATGTTGAACACAAATACCTGTACTTTCTACTTCTTACATTTGAACCCAAATACCTGTACTTTCTACTTCTTACATGTTGAACACAAATACCTGTACTTTCTACTTCTTACATGTTTGAACACAAATACCTGTACTTTCTACTTCTTACATTTTGAACACAAATACCTGTACTTTCTACTTCTTACATTCTGAACACAAATACCTGTACTTTCTACTTCTTACATGTTGAACACAAATACCTGTACTTTCTACTCTTACATGTTGAACACAAATACCTGTACTTTCTACTTCTTACATGTTGAACACAAATACCTGTACTTTCTACTTCTCACATTTTCCAAACAGGCTGGTTCCTTTAGTTTGAATGTGTGTTTGGTGGCGTGATCATTATTATTTAGAGTCATTGCGTGCCTATTGATTTGAACACGATCCGTGTATCCATCATTTCCTGGTCTTCTCTAAAGAAGAGGACCAATGAAACGTTGTCATGTTGCCGTTGTTCAGCATGGAAACATTCATTAGCTAACAATGACATTATTGTTCTATTCATATAAAGGGAGGTCAGGTACTCTTTAAAACAGCTGCTAGTTATGGGTACTTTTTACTTAAGTACATTTCAAAGTTCTTTACTTTTACTTGAGTAAAGAAGTTTAGTCAGTACTTCTACTTTCACCAGAGTATTTATAAACATGAGTATCTGTACTTCTACTCGAGTAAAGGATGTGTACTGTTGCCTTCTCTGAGCAGGTGTTAACATTTGTTCAGGCTGTTCCTGTCTTTCAGTGTAAGGCTATGGAAGCAGCAGATAAACGTACCTTATCGAAGAACTGCCGCAGCGCCTTGTGGCACTTCCTCTTGTTGCAGACCTCGGCGCTCGACACCCTGCTGGTGCACGGGCTGATGTAGGCCGAGCGGTACTTCTTACACGTGTCGTTCAGGTTGCACGCCTTCGCCGCGTTCAGACAGTTATTCTCTCTGGCTACTGCTGGCTCACCTGGAGACACGGAGAGGAGGAGAGGAAGAGAAGAAACAAGAGAAAAAACGGTGAGAATTGAGCAGACGTAATGAAGAATATGTAGTTCAAGGTTCAAGGTTCAAGGTTCAAGGTTCAAGGTTAGTTTGATTGTATAGCACATTTAAGACACAGAGGCAATTCAAAGTGCATTTACTGTAACACATAATAATTCAAAACAAAACAAACACACAAGCAAAAACAAAAAGACATTCATGTCACGGCTGCGTATTCATCAAAAACAACCGTAATAAAAGAAGACAGACATTTGATAATGTGCATCAAGCGGGAAATATTCTGCTCATTTAAGGATTAACGATGTTAGCCTTTGCACACCATTCACATGCACAAAAAACCTATAGAACAACATGAAAGAGAAAACCCCCCAAAAAGCATGACAGGGCCTCTTAATCTAATAACATCAACATGTAAAGTCTTGCAATGTTTAAAGACTTCTAAAGTGACATCCTAACAGCATATTCACAGTTTTGTATTCATCCAATGTGGATCCACACCAAACACAGTCGTGATGCTTGAAGCTCTTCCAACATGAAAACAGCTGTTTGATTATAAACTCCCAAGGTCCACTGACTTGTTTTTCATTTTGACTACATCTCTTTGCCTTCCTAAACAGATGAGTTTTCATGGAGAGGTTCATTTGTATGTGACCTAAGCATTCATAGAAGTTTCAAATCCATCTATTGAGGCGTGTTAAAAGTCCACCTTGTGTTCAATGGCGCCTTCACCATATTTGACTGACATGTTCACATTTTCAACCTGACACACCAATCAAACGGCACTCTTTCAGATCATATCATCACAAAACAAAAGCAATTTAACTCGGCTGCAGCTTTTCCTCGACAGTGTTCAGAAATAAAGAGAGACAGCAGCGTAATGATTTTCTCCAAACTGGTAGATAACCCAGCAACACATGTTTCTGTCTGTATCAGTGTGTGTGTGTGTGTGTGTGTGTGTGTGTGTGTGTGTGTGTCAGCTGATATGAATGTTGTTTTCATGTCTTTTCTGAATCTCTGCAGTGGTGTGTGTGTATGTGTATGTGTGTGTGTCAAGGTTCAAGGTTCTTTATTGTCAAACTAACATAGCTACAGAGTAATTATGTTGTTGAAAATCTTGTGTCACAGGCTTCTCCAACAATGCAACATAATAATACAGATATTAAAAGTAATACAAAAAGAAAAAATAGTTCTAAAATAAAGTGAGCATGTGGAATAGTGCAGTACGAGTCTATATACAAGTTATTGGAATGATATATATTAGATAGTAGAGATATATTACTAAGTAGAAGATGAATGTTTTGAAATTGTTTAACAGTCTCACTGCCCGCGGGAAGAAACTGTCTCCGAATCAGAAACTGTCCGAAAGTGTGTGTGTGTGTGTGTGTGTGTGTGTGTGTGTGTGTGTGTGTGTGTGTGTGTGTGTGTGTGTGGGTGTGTGTGTGTGTGTGTGTGTGTGTGGGTGTGTGTGTGTGTGTGTGTGTGTGTGTGTGTGTGTGTGTGTGTGTGTGTGTGTGTGTGTGTGTTTCAGGTCACGACTGGCTGATTTCTTCGTGAACCGTCAGCCGGAGCCTCGCTCTCTCTGTCGGCTGTCTGAAAGAGAACTACGCCGACGGCCTGCTGCCTTACTCCGGTAGAGTCGGTGAGTCGCTCCTATTGGTCAGATGTGTGTGTTACGCAAAAAAGAAACACTAGACCTCAAAACAATCAAACATCAACTCTCGTGTAAAAGGCCCTGCAGGCTAACCAGACATGCTTTTATGTGTTTACAGTGTGTGTGTGTGTGTGTGTGTGGTGTGGTGTGTGTGTGTGTGTGTGTGTGTGTGTAGTTACTGTAGTCATCAAAGTCTCCAGTGCAGTGCCTTGCTCATCTGTCAGCCTGCACTAATTGCTAGTGTTCTCCTTGATCCGCTATCAATTAACATTTCACAGACTCTCCCCCCCCCTCCCCCCCCCCCCCCTGCTTATTTTGGTGAAAAAATCCCTTAACGAGCACCAATTAAGTACGAGGAAGGCCAGCTTGAGAAATATACAGTGAAGTGAGAGGGGGAGGAGAGGAGAGTTTGTGTCGTGAAGTGTTAGCGAATGGTGCTAATAAGATTCTTCACATCAAGAGGAGGGAGGAGAGAAAAGGAGGAGGGAGGTTAAAGAGGATGCTCACTGTCAGGTGTATATCAGTATGTAGTGTCTCTACTTTAAAGAGTCCTCTCCTGCTGATGTTCAGGTGTATATCAGTATGTAGTGTCTCTACTTTAAAGAGTCCTCTCCTACTGATGTTCAGGTGTATATCAGTATGTAGTGTCTCTATTTTAAAGAGTCCTCTCCTGCTGATGTTCAGGTGTATATCAGTATGTAGTGTCTCTACTTTAAAGAGTCCTCTCCTGCTGATGTTCAGGTGTATATCAGTATGTAGTGTCTCTACTTTAAAGAGTCCTCTCCTGCTGATGTTCAGGGTATATCAGTATGTAGGGTCTCTACTTTAAAGAGTCCTCTCCTGCTGATGTTCAGGTGTATATCAGTATGTAGTGTCTCTACTTTAAAGAGTCCTCTCCTGCTGATGTTCAGGTGTATATCAGTATGTAGTGTCTCTGCTTTAAAGAGTCCTCTCCTGCTGATGTTCAGGTGTATATCAGTATGTAGTGTCTCTACTTTAAAGAGTCCTCTCCTGCTGATGTCCAGGTGTATATCAGTATGTAGTGTCTCTACTTTAAAGAGTCCTCTTCTGCTGATGTTCAGGTGTATATCAGTATGTAGTGTCTCTACTTTAAAGAGTCCTCTCCAGCTGATGTTCAGGTGTATATCAGTATGTAGTGTCTCTACTTTAAAGAGTCCTCTCCTGCTGATGTCCAGGTGTATATCAGTATGTAGTGTCTCTACTTTAAAGAGTCCTCTCCTGCTGATGTTCAGGTGTATATCAGTATGTAGTGTCTCTACTTTAAAGAGTCCTCTCCTGCTGATGTTCAGGTGTATATCAGTATGTAGTGTCTTACTTATAACACATTACAGGAAAGGGAGAACCCAAAAAGCCGAATAGGACCTCATAACACATGTTGAATACATTCCTACAGCTGTATATCATATCTGTTCTATCAGTACTCTATCTGCACGGTATAGCATTGATTTGGGGAAGACTTGTTTGTGTTGTCCTCTGCATCTCACTCCTCTTCCCTCCAAAACTTTTCTCGGTCCTCCATCACTTCAAACCCTCCGTCTGCCTCCTCTCTCTTTGGAGCAGGAACTTCAGACGTTTTTATTTTCTGTTGCTTTCAGCTCGACTCTCATCTGTTAACCCTGCAGTTTCCCCTGGGCAGCAGATAGGGGTTTATCTTTGACTCTCTGAGCAACATTTGCCTGGTTTGAAAGAAATGGATCAATAGTGCATCCATGTTTTTTTTATGTTGGCAGACGAAAACACCCCTTGGGTTATAAAGCTTGGGGGGCAAACACTAAAACCCGCTATCAAACAGACAGATCCCATGCTGTTCAAATGGAGCCTCTTTTACAAATGTGTGCCTGGTTTTATTCAGAAAAACTGCTTCTCTTCCCTTCCTCGTTCGCTATCGTTACTGAAAGAAGAAGAGGGAAGGAAGGTGGGAGTAATAAATCTAAGAAGGGAAAGTTAAAAGGAACTTCTTGAGCTCGTGTTGTAGGATTATTTAGAACGAGACCCTTTGAGGTCCCAGCCGGTTGACATTTTAAACCTGATTAAATAAAATCTTTAATGTGCTTTTATCCTCACTGAGCCGGAGTGTGTGAGGATCATTTTCCTTTCTGAGATTCATTTCAAGAGCACTTTAAGGATTCCTTTACTTCCTTTCAGAAAGTGAGGATGATTGAGAACTATGCTCTGAATATACAAGTGTCTAAGCATCAAAAAAAGGTTCAACAACAATTGATTACAAAGCTTGGGTGAATACTCCATCCTGATTGGTCGATTTGGACATTCCAGAGGTCTGTTATTTTTTGCTAACAGACCGTTGCTTAGGAGAATCACTCAGGGCTTTTCGCATTCAACAACACGGTATGGGCACTCGTAGTATTTAAATACAGGTTAATAAAAGGAACTTGGACAGTTACAGAAAACCTCCATAAGTGCTGCCGTCATTTTAAGGTACGTTCATTTTTGTTGTTGTTGGAATACGATCAATTTCAAATCAACAATATATTTTTTATCAATATTATGACTCAAGTCCTTGGTTTCTCCAACATGTACATGCGTATTAAACGGAATGAAGCGACAGGGTGAGCAACAACGATGACGTGTTTACGCTTTTGAAAGATGTCTTTCTTGCCATAATATTCTACCAAATCCTTGAGTCTGCATGTGTCCTTTCTACTCTTCAACAGCTGCATCGAGGGAGTCCCTACACACACACACACACACACACACACACACACACACACAACACACACACACACACACACACACACACACACACACACACACACACACACACACACCACACACACACACACACACACACACACACACACACACACACACACACACACACACACACACACACACACACACACACACACACACACACACACACACCCCCCACACACACACAGACAGACATGCATACAGTATATCGTCTGTACCAGTGGTTCTCAATGGGTAGTAATACATCTATTTATTTTCTGAGTGTACCAGAATGCGTAGTTTATATGTTAGTATTTCTAAAAATCTCCTGGGGGACAATCCCCCCAGACCCCTGCTGGGGTTGGGTTTTCAGCATGTGTGCCTTTTTATGTTATACAGTTCAGCTTTGATTCCATCATCTCATTAAACCTTTTTTAAAAGCATACTTTAGTTCTGTGAAGGGATATATGCACTGTACTTCACTTTCATAATATTGTAAGCTGAAAAGCGTATATATATTACAGCACGATTTTTGTTGAATAGATTTGAGTGGTTCAAAATTTCGGGTCGCGATTTATTGACAAAGGAAAAAGTGGGTCCCGAGGCCTGACCAGTTGAGAACCACTGGTCTGTACCCTCCTGCGCCCCTAGTGTCTGCAAATACATCTGCTGAACTCCCCTTGCACTCCTGGCAGATGGTATTGTCTCTCAAACACACACACACACACACACACACGCACACACACACACACACACACACACACACACACACACACACACAGGGCCCACACACACAGCCCCCCCCCCACACACACACACACAGCCCCCCCCCCCCCACACACACACACAGGGCCCACACAGGGCCATCTGGAGGCCTGGTAGGGGAACGAGGCCCCCCCAGTGGCTCATGTTTCCGATTCAGTCTCAAATTGATTATCATGTCGCCTGTTTCCTCCAGTCCCACTAACCCACCCCCCCCAGCTAATTTTCAATTACCATGGGACGCCTGACCCGGACCCCCCTAATATATTTCACTTTTTAAAGTACCTAGTGTGCATTACAAGAAAACTGGGGAGGCTGCTTTCTGCTGTTATGGTTTTATCTCATTTGATCTTAGAACCTGAGTTGGAATTTTTAACAGGAAATTAAAGACCTATCTTTCATTTGGCTTATCATGTTATAGTATCACTGTTCATGTCTTATTGTTTTATTGTTTTACACATTTTAATTTAGTCCTCATTTGTTATTGTCATACTCTGTAAAGCACTTTGGGTCAAGCATGAAAGGTACAAAATAAAGTGTACTATTATTATTATGAATAGACTTCTTGAGTTCCTCTCCTAATTTTCTCGTTTCTTCTCTCCTTCGCTGCCTCCTCCTCACATCGTCCTCCCTGCTCCTCTCTCATGTCTCCGTGCTGTTCTGGGTGTTTCCCAGTCATTACCTCCCTTCCTCTTTCTCCATCATCATTACGCGTCTCTAAACTTCTCTCTGGTGGCTCCCATCTCTCTGTTTCTTCCGGTGTCTCTCCTCTCCTCCCCTCCGCCATCTGTCCTTTACTCTTTTTTGAGGCAAAGTGAAGTCATAAAGATGTCCTGCAGTGGCCTTTCCATGCCTGTTCAAAACTCAGATTCATGAATATCCCAAAAATATCCATATCCTGAATCCATGTCTCCTTAAAAACATACTGTACAATTCCGTCACCACCGCTAAGCTAAAGGTGGCTAATGTTGGGCTATACATTAGGAAACTACAGCACGGTCACATGACTTCACGTCACACCGCTAAGCTAAAGGAGGCTAATGTTGGGCTATAAAGGAACTACAGCACGGTCACATGACTTCACGTCACCACCGCTAAGCTAAAGGGCTAATGTTGGGCTATAAAGGAACTACAGCACGGTCACATGACTTCACGTCACCACCGCTAAGCTAAAGGTGGCTAATGTTGGGCTATAAAGGAACTACAGCACGGTCACATGACTTCACGTCACCACCGCTAAGCTAAAGGGGCTAATGTTGGGCTATAAAGGAACTACAGCACGGTCACATGACTTCACGTCACCACCGCTAAGCTAAAGGTGGCTAATGTTGGGCTATAAAGGAACTACAGCACGGTCACATGACTTCACGTCACCACCGCTAAGCTAAAGGTGGCTAATGTTGGGCTATAAAGGAACTACAGCACGGTCACATGACTTCACGTCACCACCGCTAAGCTAAAGGTGGCTAATGTTGGGCTATAAAGGAACTACAGCACGGTCACATGACTTCACGTCACCACCGCTAAGCTAAAGGTGGCTAATGTTGGGCTATAAAGGAACTACAGCACGGTCACATGACTTCACGTCACCACCGCTAAGCTAAAGGTGGCTAATGTTGGGCTATAAAGGAACTACAGCACGGTCACATGACTTCACGTCACCACCGCTAAGCTAAAGGGGCTAATGTTGGGCTATAAAGGAACTACAGCACGGTCACATGACTTCACGTCACCACCGCTAAGCTAAAGGTGGCTAATGTTGGGCTATAAAGGAACTACAGCACGGTCACATGACTTCACGTCACCACCGCTAAGCTAAAGGTGGCTAATGTTGGGCTATAAAGGAACTACAGCACGGTCACATGACTTCACGTCACCACCGCTAAGCTAAAGGTGGCTAATGTTGGGCTATAAAGGAACTACAGCACGGTCACATGACTTCACGTCACCACCGCTAAGCTAAAGGAGGCTAATGTTGGGCTATAAAGGAACTACAGCACGGTCACATGACTTCACGTCACCACCGCTAAGCTAAAGGCGGCTAATGTTGGGCTATAAAGGAACTACAGCACGGTCACATGACTTCACGTCACCACCGCTAAGCTAAAGGGGCTAATGTTGGGCTATAAAGGAACTACAGCACGGTCACATGACTTCACGTCACCACCGCTAAGCTAAAGGTGGCTAATGTTGGGCTATAAAGGAACTACAGCACGGTCACATGACTTCACGTCACCACCGCTAAGCTAAAGGTGGCTAATTGGGCTATAAAGGAACTACAGCACGGTCACATGACTTCACGTCACCACCGCTAAGCTAAAGGTGGCTAATGTTGGGCTATAAAGGAACTACAGCACGGTCACATGACTTCACGTCACCACCGCTAAGCTAAGGCGGCTAATGGGCGTGATGACGTTTAGTCGTCTCATTTAGACACTTGTTAGCAACCTCTGTTTTTAAATTCACCAGTGGTATTTACTGACATATTTAATGTCGTCGAATTAAAATATCTTCAGCTTGTGTTAACCACAGACCTTATTTCAGGCTAAAAGCAAAAACACTTTCAGTAAACCGTTGACTTCAACACAAAGGAACAGGAAGTGGTAAAATGCTACGTTTTTTCCGGGTTTTAGGACTTATTATTCTTCCTTTTAATCTGCACTGTCCCTTTCCTATATATGTTCCTGCTGTAGGATAACAAAATAGAGGATTTCTGATTCTGTATCCACAGTCTCTATGCTCTTGTTATTGATGTGACCATGCTATTGTCCTTTCCATGAAGCCATGCTATTGTTAAACGATTGCAACTGTTCCTCTTATAGCTATTTTAAATATGTCATACCGCTGCCCCCTCAGTTTGTCATTGTCTATTTTACACCGGCCTAACTGCACACACTTCTGCAATTCATCCGTTTGACAGGTGTGTTTGTTTCCACTGCTCATGGCTGTGCAGCAGTGGAAACCTCATGCTGAGCCACTGCCTGTAATTCACAGCCTCATTGTTTGTTAAGTACAGTGAATGTGGGGGGGATTTGCCCGGTGGCTGCGGGGGATTACAGCGCAAACATGCTGACACCCGGGAGCAAACACAAATCCTATCACACTGCGTTAATATAAATAGAGCAATTAAATGGCTATAAATTAGCACTTGGCAAAGAGGGTTATATGCTACCAGGCTGTGCTGTTAAACTGCATGAATTGAAGCTAAAACAATTAGCCTAATATGAATCTATCAATCGTAATGCACTTGAGAATTGTGTAGAATATATTCACTACTACAGTTTTAGTGTTTTTGGTGTCTATCTACGCTGGGATCCTGAGTCCTGCATCCTGAGTCCTGGACTTCGAGTCGTGGCTGAACCTGTCTCTGTGGTCCTGCTGGGTCTCATCATACTATTTCCCTGATGGCTCCCACAGGATTGTTGACATCCTCGTGGATTCATCTTCTTATTATAGACACATGCATTTCCAAACATTTGGTCTACCTATGTTGTAAATGTATTATCTCTTTGATTTACACACGGCATCTATTGCACGTCTGTCCGTCCTGGGAGAGGGATCCCTCCTCTGTTGCTCTCCCTGAGGTTTCTCCCATGTTCCTTTAAACTGTGGGGTTTCTCTCTGGAAGTGTTTCCTTGTACGATGTGAGGGTCTAAGGACAGAGGGTGTCGTATTGTCATACTGATATTCTGTACAAACTGTGAAGTCCACTGAAACAAATGTAACATTTGTGACATTGGGCTATATAAATAAACATTGATTGATGATTGATTGATTTTACTTTGGATAAATTGACTGGGAGTTTTGATGCAACCATAGAAGACAAACTATATATGTATTGACATGCTATCATATTGAGTCATATACAAATATAAAATGGAGCATTTAGCATTTGCTGTCAAACCTCGCGAACCAAAAATAAAAAGCTTAATAATGTCATTATCTATCAATAGAAAATTATTTGAGTTTTTTGGGGGGGTTTCGGGTTTTTGGAAAGTTTTAAGAAATCTAGTTAAATTCTGGGAAATGTGACGTTACCATAAATCTACAAAGATTACATGCTGTATATGTAATTGACATATCATTTTAATCGTTTAAACATATTGAATATACTGTAATGTCCTCATAAAGATTTATGTGTGATTTTTAAATAACAATTATGTCATATTGGAAATAAATGTTTGCTTGAAAACAAATTCATTCTCAGTTTGTGTCAGTATTGAATATATATCAGTTGTCATTTTATAACATAACTTATTTGCAAATCCTGTGTGAAATCCATAGTGTATTGTCTCAGTATAAGCAGGATTGTTTTAGGTCTGGCATTACCATTTAATTTCCCCGTAGAACTTGTATAAATTGTAAAGTTAATTTGTCCCGTCCCCGTCTGCACACATCGTGATTATTCATTGTGTGAATTACTTTCCTAGCACCTCCTTCCCACTTTGAGAAATTACCACACAGTCAGATTCAATAGAAGAAAGTAACATAAAACGAGGCCCGCGGTCTCCTCTCTCTCTCTCTCTGTTGATTATCAGTGGTGAGTTACACTGTCGTCCACTTTAATGGGCTTGAAAGTGCAAAGCAAGCAGAACTGAGAAGAAGAAACAGAAGAATAAAGCCTCAAGGTTTACTCATCTTTCTTTCTAAACTCTTCACCCCGTTCAACGCTCCTCTGGTTTCTGCTGGCCTTCTTTCCTTCTCTTTCTGTGCGGTTAATAATCCCCCCCCCCCCCCCCCCCCCCCCCTTCTTCCAAACACTGTCCCAGAGCAATAAAGCCACATGGCACTTGGTGCAGCAAATACCATAACTCACAGTTCCTAGTAATTGATCCCTGTAGTGCAACAGTCTTTCTCTCCTTCTCTTTCCACTCTCCCATCTATATCCCGTCCCCTTCCATCACCTCCGAGAACATTTTCCATCCATTCCATTGAATTCATTGAGCTTTATTGGCACCCAGCTCAATAAAAGTCTGCCAAAGACAATTATTTCTGTGTGTCCCATTAGCCGCCTTCCACTTTCCCTCTCTTGACATCCCATAGCGGTGTTTTACTTCCCCCTTCAGCTCATTTCATCCATCCTTTTCGCTAACATTTCAGGCAGAAGTGCTCACCTGAATACATCACATGCTCTCCGTACCTCATCAGCACTTCCAATTTCATACTTATTTTCCCCGCCTGAAATTTCATTTTTCATCCAATTTGCTCGACCTCAGACCTGGGATTATGAGTGCTGGAACTGATGGAGGAGTAGGAATTCATCCCTTGGGCAAATCCTGTGTTGGCAAAAAAAACGTTCCCTCCTCTCAGCTTAATGTTGCCCTGATGTCCCATCCCACACATATTCCCTGTTGATCCCCTCAGGTTTAGCTTGTAACATCTACAAACTTTAAGGTAACCTTGAACACTCTGGGGTTATATGTGCCCCTCGTCCTGAATCCCACATTAGTTTCTGAGAATCTTTCCTAGCTTTCAAATGAGTGCTAAAGAGTTAAACATGCTAAATTCCTCCTGTTCTTTGTATGTTGTTGTTAAAAAAATGTGGCAATGCAAGACGTTTTTTCTTGACATACCCACAGATATGTCATCATGTACTTTAGGTTATTCACAAAGCAATGTGGGGCATATTTAAATGAGCTACTAAGCTAGTAGTCACCATAGCAAACAAGCTACTAAACCATGAGTGAAGTGTTCCACCAACAAGTAGCAACTAGCATGCTAACTGGCTAGCAAGATTACAGACTACAGGATAATCCCTGAAAGAAAGAGCTAACCAGTAGCAAACAATTAATGTAAACATGCTAGAAAGTCAAAATCAGACAACAACAAATAGGGCACTTGTTCTGCTCAGCAGCAGTTTGTTACCGAAAATAACAGACCTCTGGAATTACCAAATTGACCAATCAGATTTGAGTATTCACGAGGTCGTGTGATCATTCTTATTAACAGTCTATGTCTGAGAGGCTATGCTGATATATATACTCTTGGACCAGTGTAGAAGCAGGGCCGTCCCTCCTACAGGCCGATCATGCAGAACTGCGTGGGGCCTCGCCTTGCGGAGGGGGCCTCGCCTTGCGGAGGGGGCCTCATCTTGCGGAGGGGGCCTCATCTTGTGGAGGGGGCCTCGCCTTGCGGAGGGGCCTCGCCTTGCGGAGGGGGCCTCGCCTTGCGGAGGGGGCCTCATCTTGCGGAGGGGGCCTCGCCTTGCAGAGGGGGCCTCACCTTGCGGAGGGGGCCTCGCCTTGCGGAGGGGCCTCATCTTGCGGAGGGGGCCTCATCTTGCGGAGGGGGCCTCACCTTGCGGAGGGGCCTCATCTTGCGGAGGGGGCCTCGCTTTGCGGAGGGGGCCTCATCTTGCGGAGGGTGCCTCAACTGAGCCGAAAATGCGGAGCACCTATGCGCTTATGCGGCGCAATTAGTGTGGCGCGGCACGGTTTCGCCGCTGCGAGGCTCCACTAGCACTTTCCCCCGTCCCCCCCCGTTGACGCTCGAAATGAAACAGAGGGCCTCATCATATAACTTTGCGTGGGGCCTCATGTTGGCCAGGGACGGCCCAGTGTAGAAGACTCAAAGTAAACTTAGTTTTCTTGAAGTTCATGTTTTCTGTGTTTGATCTAGATAAACTTCAGAACACCCAACAGAGCAAAACTGAGAAAGATAGGAGGAAGAAACTTGGAAAAGGCGAGATAAGTGTGGAGAGTAGGGGGGGACAAGGAGGAGAAACGCTTTGGCTCTCCACAGTGATGAATCTCCAGCGAGGCCTGTTTCATTAACAACTGCCAGGCTGGAGATCAGCCGGTAAGAGCAGGTCCTTCGGGGCTGCTGCAGAAAATATGGCTCTTTAATAATGTCCACAAACACATCCAGTTCTGTATAGCTCTCTGCTCCCGGCTGTCCGGAGCTCCCTGAACACTGACTGTACTCCTTTATATAAACAGTCTCTAAACACTGACTGTACTTTTATATACATATATATATAATATATATACATATATATATATATACAGTCTATAGCAGGGGTGTCAAACTCAAATACACAGTGGGCCAAAATAAAAAAAGGTACTAGTGAGGGCCGGACTGGTTCAATGTTTATTGCAAAACTTATTGAAATGAACTTATTGCACATATTAAACCTGGAACTAACAAAGCTTAAATGATTGCCTATAAAAACAACATTAAACATTAAATAATCAGTTGCATTCATTTCTTATGGCTCTATCTGCAGATCCGAGTAATTTCTTATGAGTACATTTTCCCACAGGCCAACAACAGCTTCAAAAAACTATTTCCCTCAAAGAAAAAACAAACATGCCCTGTTGTCTCAAGAAAGAAAGTGCAGAAGGAAACATCCATGTAAACTCAGTGTGCTGCTCTGTGATGCTAGCTCAAGCCAGATACTTGGCATCTCATCTTGGGTGCAAGTTCATCAATGTTTGGGTCAGGCTCTGAGCTGAGGAGACCCTCAGGATGGAGTGAAGGTGTGCGTGCAATATACCGGCGGGCCAGATCTAATAGTAATTAGAAATTATCCTGCGGGCCGAAATTAAATCCATCAAGGGCCTGATTTGGCCCCGGGCCTTGAGTTTGAAACATGTGGTCTATAGTGTACTACAGCAGCTTCAAGTCTGCAGCAACACACACGAGTTACTTCCATTTGTAAGACTATCCTTCTCTTTTCCAAAAAGTCATCCCTAATAGGATGCACCACATACAGAGGACCCATTAGAATATGAATTGCTTTCTTTATATCACCAGAAAGTTGAAATTAAACATGTCCAAGGAATATGCTGGTTTATTTCTCCTGCTTGTTCAGAAGTGAATTCATGCTGAAAATGCTTGTCTAAAACAACGCGATATACTATAAAATACGTCAGTAAATAAAACCCCACTGGAACATGTCGGAAGTGTGATAAAAAGTAAACTACTATACTTTATCACAGCAACACAAGTTCACTTTTAGCTTAGCGGTGAAGAAGTAAAGTCATGTGACTGTGTTGAAGTTCCTTTATAGCGTAAGGTAACTTTTCATTTGCGTCGATTGGATTTATGCTTCAAAATTCACAAAGTGGTGTTAATATGTGGAGATTATCCTGCTGAACATAAATGTGTAAGTAACATAAATGTGTGTTATCTGCATATACTGAAATCCTACTATGGGGAAATCCCACTGCGTTTTGTTGAGGGAGCCGTTGTGGTGCTAACTACCGGGTTACACAAATACATCATCACTGCACCACTTTATTATGCCACTAAATGTAAATAATTAATCATTGTAAACGTATCAGATATCTTTAAAACCCCAAATTGTGCAGCTCCACTACAGGATCACAACATCCTGTATTAATAAAAGGGTTGCCATGAATCAAAATGTCTGCAAAGCTTTGTTTTAATGCAAAACCAAACTGGGAACATCGCCACCCCTTTATCAATTTGTTTGTAATACTTGTTTCACTATATATCCCTGAATTGTATCCTAATTGCTCTTTAGCACACACTCCATCATCCATGCTGCTTCAGTCACAAGGAGGAGCACAAGGAATAAAACAGATCGATACTGAAGGAAGGCAGCGCTGTCAGCGAGAGAGAGACAGATCAGTGGATTAAGAACGAGCAAACACACAGAAAACTCTTCCTAATCTTCACAGCTGACAGAACTGTCTTAACCTGAGAGTAGCAGGAGATCATAATGTGTGGATCAGAGGAGCCAGATGATTACCTTCAAACTCAAATGTATTTGAAAGACAGAACAGCTGAGTTATATAGACATCCAGATGACTCAATATTCAGCCTTCTTACAGGTAAACAGCCTTGTGCAAGAACTGCATCCAAGAGCTCATGAATATATGTAATATCAATGATTGTATTCCCCAATACAGGTTCCTTCTTGAATAAACCACAACATCATGCCTGCTTTTGTGTTATAAGCAGGTGGCCCTCAGGAGCCTTATAGTTCAGTACTTTGACAAGTTGCATGTTGTTGTTGTTGTTTTTCCAGCTAGCTGTCAATCATCTCTCCTAGTTTCTGTCACTACTCGTTTGCAGATATGATTTGATGTGTTTGTACGGTTAATCCCACGTACAACTGGACTTATGTATTCTATTTTATGCACGTTTATGCAAAATAAATTCTCTTGGCCCCTTAAGACCCTAAGGGATCAACAACTGCTTCAGTAGCAGAACAACAGAAACTACATATATTCCGTCGTGAACAGAAAACCTGTGGGTTGAAGAGTCCTCAAGAACTGGTCACCGTCCCTTACATCTGCACATTTCCAATGAAGAGCAAAGAGCAGGGTTCATACAGTCTTTCACCAATGATTTTCATGACTTCTCCATGACCTTTACCTAATTTTCCATGACCAAATAAATTACTCTTTCTCAGCGGTACCACTGAAAATAGTTTATTTGAACATGGAACAGGAAAATAAGGTCTGCATATGAAACATGTTGTGCTATCTAAAACATACTTAGCTTCTATACGCTAAAGCAACTAAAATCTCTGACCAGCAAAATACCTCGACAGTTAAATGCCATTTTACGTTCATTACTATACCAGTATTTATTATCGTTATAGTATTACTATTTCGGCGATTAGATAAAATATAAATTATATTTGATGCAACTTTTGTTAAATTTCCATTACTTTTCCAAAACTTTGGGAAAAATATTGTTTTCCAGGGACCTGGAATTTACATTTGAATTTCCATGACTTTTCCAGGTTTTTAATGACCATAAGAACCCTGAAAGAGTCTTTCGCCCGTTGTACAACCAATAAAAAATAGTGAGTATCACAGCAGAGGATCTCTGGGTACTGTGAAGATAAAAAGGCTCCAACGACCATAACCGTAAAACTTTACAACGAACACTTCTGCCATGTTTATTCTCAATACACCAGATCCAAACCACTACCACTACCTGTGTGTTTAAAAAGAGTTCAGCCCATTTGAAACTAATGCAACGGCACTTCAATGGTTTTCTTATTTGAAGTCAATGTATCTGGACTTTTCTTGCTGTGCTGATTATATTTTCCGTGGTTTATTGCACTATGTAAGTTGCTTTGGGTAAAAGTGTCAGCTAAATGAAATGTAATGACTCCATTACCAACATGTCAAGAAAAGTCCTCAAGAACTGGTCGTCAACCCTTAAATCTGGACATTTCCAATGAAGAGCAAAGACTCTTTTGTCCATTGTACAACCAATAAAAAATACTACCCCAAGTCTCGAGGTGAGTATCACAGCAG
>JAAOOA010002931.1:25000-26136 GCA_012861695.1 Trematomus loennbergii | reverse complement strand
AGAGACATGAAGAAGAGGGGACACATGTTGATGAAGAAGAGACATGAAGAGAGGGGACACATGTTGATGAGAAGAGACATGAAGAAGAGGGACACATGTTGATGAAGAGAGACATGAAGAGAGGGGACACATGTTGATGAAGAAGAGACATGAAGAAGAGGGGACACATGTTGATGAAGAAAGACATGAAGAAGAGGGGACACATGTTGATGAAGAAGAGACATGAAGAAGAGGGACACATGTTGATGAGAAGAGACATGAAGAAGAGGGGGGACATGTTGATGAAGAGAGATGAAGAAGAGGGACACATGTTGATGGAAGAGACATGAAGAGGGACACATGTTGATGTAGAAGAGACATGAAGAAGAGGGGACACATGTTGATGTAGAAGAGACATGAAGAAGAGGGGACACATGTTGATGAAGAAGAGACATGAAGAAGAGGGGACCATGTTGATGAGAAGAGACATGAAGAAGAGGGGACACATGTTGATGAAGAAGAGACATGAAGAAGAGGGGCACATGTTGATGAAGAAGACATGAAACAGTGCATTTTGCATAATAGGTGACCTTTAAAATGATAAATCAAATTCTTCTGTGTTTCTCTCACAGATTTAATGGTTTTTTAACAAACATTGATTTATGTCAATAATTTCTTGTTACATTTTCTGTATATGGTTTGCGAGACTAATTTCCCAGGGGACACTTACTGGTATGACATGAATTCTCCCTTGGATGCGTTGAAATGTAATGTAATCAAGTAAAACATTTAGAAGAGTAAGCAAAAATGAAGTTTAGCTTTTTACAAATCACAGGTTGAAACTGCCAAAGAGTCAAGCTCTCTCCAACACCTGTCTGTACCTGCTATTCACTGAACTCATTAAAGTCCATTTTTTATGTGATAAACTTGACACGTGTAATTAGCTAAAGCTTTGTTGTTTATTGATATCAGACAATGATACTACAGATTATTAAATTATTAATTAAATGTTTCGTTTTGTTATTGCATTCATTTGTATTTTCTTTGGTTTTACACGCTCGAAAAAAAAAATAAAATAAACTAACTAAACTAAACACTGACTTGATGTACAAAAAAAATCACGAGTATAAAAAAATAATTTTAGCTAGCATGCTAAC
>JAAOOA010002931.1:0-15000 GCA_012861695.1 Trematomus loennbergii | reverse complement strand
CTACTACTACTACTACTACTACTACTACTACTACTACTACTACTTCAACTACTACTTACACAACTACTACTACTACTACTCCAACTTATACTACTAACACCACTACTACTCATACAGCTATTAATACAATTAATACTATTACTACTACAACTACTTATACTACTACCACTACTATTAGTAATACAACTACTACTACTGTTAGAAAAATATCACTCGTCCCCGGCTTGATCTTCAATCTCAGGATCCATGTATCTGTGATCCTCTCCAGAATGGAAGTAGTCATCACATACAGAGCATCAACTAGTTCCTGAACAGTGTCCTTCACATGCTGATATCCAAGAGAGGGAGTTACACAGTCACAAGATGGAGGAATAGAAAGCAGTATTCAATGTTTACTTCAGATTAGCTCCACGTCAGAAATGAGCATGCTTGTCATATGTCTATCTCCATAGAGGCTGAATCATCATGTTAATCACATAGCTATCATATGCCTCAAACAGTCCTGATGCTCTTCTAGGTAATCACACATCCTGTCATGTGCACAGCTACAGTTGGGATACCTTTGTTATCATGTGCACCTCTGTCCTTGAAGAAGTACATTCAGTATTGTCTGATGCTTCAGCATTTTTTTACAAGTCATTTTTCAGTTGTAATTAGGTTTGAAATATGAGAGTTTTAGACCATACGTTGATAACAGTCCTCTTTCTACTGAATGATATTCTATCAACTCAAAATATTATTCTATACATGCTAGTTATTCAAACAGACACATATCTTAATGTTTACACTTTCATTGATGATTTATTTTCCCCAAAGGTGAAGGTTATTGGTCTTTTATTTTGAAGGGAGAGTAACAACACTTCCGGTTGAGTCTAATTATGGCTAGCTTTATGACGTTTTCACAAAAAGGCAGTCAGCACAATGCGGACGCCCACTGTCACGAACAGGGGTGGACAGAAAAATAAGAACACCTGCACATGTCTAATCATCTAAACATGCCATTGTTGAATACAAATAAAGTAGACATTTCTGTTGAGATAGTATACACTACAGTATCCAAACAATTTATTGAACGATAGCAATCAGAGTATCATACAAAACTAATATAATATTATTTATCTGATTATCTGTGTGTCCATTTTTCTGAAAACGACACAAAGACGTCATTGAATGCAGCAATTTGGCCTGAAACGCCTCCATTGGACTCCTTTGTTTACTCCGGGAACACAGTGACATCATTATGTAAAACTTGCCTCCTATTGGCTAGTGCTCCAACACATTGTTTG
Organism: Trematomus loennbergii; assembly: GCA_012861695.1. Taxonomy (NCBI): domain Eukaryota; kingdom Metazoa; phylum Chordata; class Actinopteri; order Perciformes; family Nototheniidae; genus Trematomus; species Trematomus loennbergii. The sequence goes on along the minus strand of JAAOOA010002931.1, from coordinate 13,714 downwards.
TGATAGGCTAAGGACTAATCACAACAGTGCCGGCCAGCTAACCAATCAGAGCAGACTGGGCAGGAGAGGACTCTTTAAAGTAGAGACACTACATACTGATATACACCTGAACATCAGCAGGAGAGGACTCTTTAAAGTAGAGACACTACATACTGATCTACACCTGAACATCAGCAGGGGAGGACTCTTTAAAGTAGAGACACTACATACTGATATACACCTGAACATCAGCAGGAGAGGACTCTTTAAAGTAGAGACACTACATACTGATATACACCTGAACATCAGCAGGAGAGGACTCTTTAAAGTAGAGACACTACATACTGATATACACCTGAACATCAGCAGGAGAGGACTCTTTAAAGTAGAGACACTACATACTGATATACACCTGAACATCAGCAGAGAGGACTCTTTAAAGTAGAGACACTACATACTGATATACACCTGAACATCAGCAGGAGAGGACTCTTTAAAGTAGAGACACTACATACTGATATATACCTGAACATCAGCAGGAGAGGACTCTTTAAAGTAGAGACACTACATACTGATATACACCTGAACATCAGCAGGAGAGGACTCTTTAAAGTAGAGAGACTACATACTGATATACACCTGAACATCAGCAGGAGAGGACTCTTTAAAGTAGAGACACTACATACTGATATACACCTGAACATCAGCAGGAGAGGACTCTTTAAAGTAGAGACACTACATACTGATATACACCTGAACATCAGCAGGAGAGGACTCTTTAAAGTAGAGAGACTACATACTGATATACACCTGAACATCATCAGGAGAGGACTCTTTAAAGTAGAGACACCACATACTGATATACACCTGAACATCAGCAGGAGAGGACTCTTTAAAGCAGAGACACTACATACTGATATACACCTGAACATCAGCAGGAGAGGACTCTTTAATGTAGAGACACTACATACTGATATACACCTGAACATCAGCAGGAGAGGACTCTTTAAAGTAGAGACACTACATACTGATATACACCTGAACATCAGCAGGAGAGGACTCTTTAAAGTAGAGACACTACATACTGATATACACCTGAACATCAGCAGGAGAGGGACTTTGCAATATGAAGTTCTCTTATAGCTTATTTAAAGACACACATATATATTTTTTTACGAGCTGCCTTTACTCTTCTCAGTGAAGTGTCTTGCTTTAGGTAAATCTGTATGTTTTGCCTGTATATGTGACTGTGTGATTGTCTTGGCAGAACCCCCACAGAGATTGACTGTTTCCCTCAGAAGAAATACTCATTCTGAATTATGCAAAAGACTGTGAGTACATGCATAAAAGATAATATGCTAAATGACAAATATGAAAGAAAATTGTTGCATGTAAGTGATTTGAATTAGAGCACAATGCAATAGCAGACTTCCCCTCATAATTGAAGTGTTGGAGTGATAATTGTGATAATTGTGATAATTGTGTGTGTTGTCTTTTTCAATATGAATTCCTAAATGTAATTAGCTGAATTACTAAGTTTTCCCTTATTAACAGAGCACTACATATTTTAAGATTATAATTCAGTCTTTTGTTAATTCTGCCTTTCTGAGCATTGCACTCTGTCATCACCTCAATGACTCTAAGCTCTCGAGAACAGAGAGCAGCGACCCCTCCTAACGCAGAAAGGTCATTTTCGATGATTCCTAATTTGTTCTTTTTTTTTTAGTCTTGAATTACAGTTGCAGTGGATGAATGGAGAACTGTAAGGATTACCTTAGTTGTCACTGTACTAAAACATGGTTACATTTTGAACAATCCTCGATCAATACTTAATTTGAAATATGGACTTTCTTTATTAAAGGTGTGGTATGTAATTCACTTCAGAAACACTTGTTATATTCCATGGAATGCTCTTAACATCCCGATAGCAATGAATATCTGAAGAGCTTTGACAAAAAATACATTAATAATATAATCTGTGGAAGCTGTAGTACTGTAAAAAGCACGACCAATCATTTTAAAATAACTGGATGGCCTACCTGCCTGTCAGCCTTCCATCTGTGCACAGACTTATCTGGTGCCCTCATTGGTCATGTGCGCGTTCGTGTGTGTTGGAGGAGGGGCTCTGTGAGGAAGTGGCAGATTTTTTCGGCTGTGTATTTTCAAATTCTAGCGATCTCGAGCTGGTTTCTCCAAAATGACCTACCCCACCTTTAATTCATGCTGATTAAAACAAGGTAAATCACATTTGCTGCTTTCACATATTAAAGCGGATACAAGCGGCTGAGATGGGTTTTCTCCGCAGGGTGGCTGGCGTCTCCTTTAGGGATAAGGTGAGAAGTTCAGTCATCCGAGAGGGACTCGGAGTTGAACCGCTCCTCCTTTGCGTCGAAAGGAGCCAGTTGAGGTGGTTCGGGCACCTAGTAAGGATGCCACCTGGGCGCCTCCCTAGGGAGGTGTTCCAGGCATGTCCAGCTGGGAAGAGACAGAGGGGTAGACCTAGGACCAGGTGGAGGGATTATATCTCTTGGCTGGCCTGGGAGCGCCTTGGGACCCCCCAGTCAGAGCTGGTTGATGAGGCCAGGGAAAGGAACGTTTGGGGCTCTCTGCTGGAACTGATACCTCCACGACCCGACCACGGAGAAGTGGGAGAAGATGGAGGGATGGATATATTAAAGCAGAACAGTATGTTTTCCACAGCAGTCTTTCCCATTCTCACAGATGTTGATATTGGCATCAATGTAATCATTTTTTTAAATACGTCAATGTAATATCATTCTTATGTGGTTGAAGGTGGTACTCAATGTGAGCTCTCACCAACACTACAATGACTGCTTCTCTTTTGTATTGTTCAGGGTGAACTGGTGAGCAACATCGAGCAAAGTGTGCTGGGCGCTCATGAATATGTGCAGCAGGCAAAGGACAACATCCCAAAATGCAAAAAGTTCAAAAACTGGCAAACGGGTGAGATTGAAAATGCATATTCAACGAACTGACTAATTATTTCCTTTCTCTCTTTCTGCTTCCCCTTCTCTCTACTTCTTATTCTCACCCATTATTCCTCCCTCCCCTCCTCTCCATCTGTATCCATTCCTCTTCCTACTCCTGCCTCCTCATCTGGCTCACTCTTTCTTCTTCCTGTCTGCATGTCTTCCACACCTCCTCTCTTTAACTAACCTCTCTTAGGGGAAATGATAGACCGCAGAGAGTACAATGTGGAGCACTCAGTAGACTATGTGGAGAGGGCAGTATCACACACTAAGAAGGCGGTTAAATACCAGAGTAAAGCCTGGAGGGCAGATAGCATGTCTGTGCACACAATGCACGTGCACAGACATGCTATCACATGAATAAATCACTTCTGATCGTTGCATGTATTGTTGGCAGTGTGTAACTGTGGACAGAGTTTGTGCATGTGTTCTGCATGGTGAGCATTGGTGTCGTGAGTGTATTCTAGATTTTCTACAGCAGTGATTTCAAACCAGGGGTATGAGTTCCTCAGGGGATGTAGCTGCAGTTCCCAAGGTGTAACCTATATCTAAAAACAAACAAACAAAAAAACACAACTGAAAAACCACTTGCTGCTGAGAGTTTGTGAAATCTGATAAGCAGCAGGATGAGCTAAATAAATAGCTTAAAGAAGGGGTGCCATTTTTGAATGTCCAACATGAACCTCCTTGCCAGGTGATAGTTGTGCTCTTAATACATAAAAGAAAATTAAAAACACATTATAATTTTCACTTTGGTTTTGCAAGGATATTACATTTATTCTAGTGTGTTTAAGAGGTGCCGATAAGTGGATATTGTGAAGCTTGGACAGAGGCAGGGTAGCTGTAGATCACAGGGTGTAGATGAAGGGATATCGAGCTCCTCTCAATGTGCTGTAGGGACAGCAGACAAAAACGACTTTGAACGACTTAGCCACTTTTCATAAAAAGGGTTATTTACTCCTGACTTCATTTGAACAACCTGCACCACAGTGGAACAACTCTGCCACCTCTTGGTTTATATCTACAACAGCGCTCATAAGTAGAGGAATTTTATACATAGCATGCACCTTATTTACAAAAAGGTAATCTAATAATGACATCCCCACTCATAGTTAACGACTAGTATTTTCTCTTTCTTTGCCTACTTTTGATATTACTCTCAGTTTCTCAATCGTTCTCTTTCTTTATCCAAAGAATCACTATCTGACACAATGCGCTACTTTCCCCCCACCCAGAACGTGATGCTGATAGCAGGTTGTATTGCAGCAGGTGTGATCGTCCTCATTATTTGCCTCGCAGTTGGACTCAGTTAGGACCCCTAGAAATCCCTACAGAGCAGACAGAGCGGAGTCGATGCCTCCCTCTCAGTGTGAAATGTTGAAAGTGAGCTCTGTCTTGCGCAGTCAGTTACTGCTCACTGCTAAAGACAGTCAGTTACTGCTCACTGCTAAAGACAGTCAGTTACTGCTCACTGCTAAAGACAGTCAGTTACTGCTCACTGCTAATGACAGTCAGTTACTGCTCACTGCTAAAGACAGTCAGTTACTGCTCACTGCTAAAGACAGTCAGTTACTGCTCACTGCTAAAGACAGTCAGTTACTGCTCATGCTAAAGACAGTCAGTTACTGCTCACTGCTAAAGACAGTCAGTTATTGCTCACTGCTAGAGACAGTCAGTTACTGCTCACTGTTAAAGACAGTCAGTTACTGCTCACTGTTAAAGACAGTCAGTTAGCGCTCACTGCTAAAGACAGTCAGTTACTGTTCACTGCTAAAGACAGTCAGTTACTGTTCACTGCTAAATACAGTCAGTTACTGCTCACTGCTAAAGACAGTCAGTTACTGTTCATTGCTAAAGACAGTCAGTTACTGCTCACTGCTAAAGGCAGTCAGTTACTGCTCACTGCTAAAGACAGTCAGTTACTGCTCATTGCTAAAGACAGTCAGTTACTGCTCACTGCTAAAGACAGTCAGTTACTGCTCATTGCTAAAGACAGTCAGTTGCTGCTCATTGCTAAAGACAGTCAGTTACTGTTCACTGCTAAAGACAGTCAGTTACTGTTCACTGCTAAAGACAGTCAGTTACTGCTCACTGCTAAAGACAGTCAGTTACTGTTCACTGCTAAAGACAGTCAGTTACTGCTCATTGCTAAAGACAGTCAGTTACTGTTCACTGCTAAAGACAGTCAGTTACCGCTCATTGCTAAAGACAGTCAGTTACCGCTCATTGCTAAAGACAGTCAGTTACCGCTCACTGCTAAAGACAGTCAGTTACTGCTCACTGCTAAAGACAGTCAGTTACTGCTCACTGCTAAAGACAGTCAGTTATTGCTCACTGCTAAAGACAGTCAGTTACTGTTCACTGCTAAAGACAGTCAGTTACTGCTCACTGCTAAAGACAGTCAGTTACTGCTCACTGCTAAAGACAGTCAGTTACTGCTCACTGCTAAAGACAGTCAGTTACTGCTCACTGCTAAAGACAGTCAGTTGCTGCTCACTGCTAAAGACAGTCAGTTACTGCTCACTGCTAAAGACAGTCAGTTACTGCTCACTGCTAAAGACAGTCAGTTACCGCTCATTGCTAAAGACAGTCAGTTACCGCTCACTGCTAAAGACAGTCAGTTACCGCTCACTGCTAAAGACAGTCAGTTACTGCTCACTGCTAAAGACAGTCAGTTACTGTTCACTGCTAAAGACAGTCAGTTACTGCTCACTGCTAAAGACAGTCAGTTACTGCTCACTGCTAAAGACAGTCAGTTACTGCTCACTGCTAAAGACAGTCAGTTACTGCTCACTGCTAAAGACAGTCAGTTGCTGCTCACTGCTAAAGACAGTCAGTTACTGCTCACTGCTAGAGACAGTCAGTTACTGCTCACTGCTAAAGACAGTCAGTTACTGCTCACTGCTAAAGACAGTCAGTTGCTGCTCACTGCTAAAGACAGTCAGTTACTGCTCACTGCTAAAGACAGTCAGTTACTGCTCACTGCTAAAGACAGTCAGTTACTGCTCACTGCTAAAGACAGTCAGTTACTGCTCACTGCTAAAGACAGTCAGTTACTGCTCACTGCTAAAGACAGTCAGTTACTGCTCACTGCTAATGACAGTCAGTTACTGCTCATTGCTAAAGACAGTCAGTTACTGCTCACTGCTAAAGACAGTCAGTTGCTGCTCACTGCTAAAGACAGTCAGTTACTGCTCACTACTAAAGACAGTCAGTTACTGCTCACTGCTAAAGACAGTCAGTTACTGCTCACTGCTAAAGACAGTCAGTTACTGCTCACTGCTAAAGACAGTCAGTTACTGCTCACTGCTAAAGACAGTCAGTTACTGCTCACTGCTAAAGACAGTCAGTTACTGCTCACTACTAAAGACAGTCAGTTACTGCTCACTGCTAATGACAGTCAGTTGCTGCTCACTGCTAAAGACAGTCAGTTACTGCTCACTGCTAAAGACAGTCAGTTACTGCTCACTGCTAAAGACAGTCAGTTACTGCTCACTACTAAAGACAGTCAGTTGCTGCTCACTGCTAAAGACAGTCAGTTACTGCTCACTGCTAAAGACAGTCAGTTACTGCTCACTACTAAAGACAGTCAGTTACTGCTTACTGCTAAAGACAGTCAGTTACTGCTCACTGCTAAAGACAGTCAGTTACTGCTCACTGCTAAAGACAGTCAGTTGCTGCTCACTGCTAATGACAGTCAGTTGCTGCTCACTGCTAAAGACAGTCAGTTACTGCTCACTGCTAAAGACAGTCAGTTACTGCTCACTGCTAAAGACAGTCAAATACTGTGTAATCAAACATTTGTACATGTTCTTTATATATATATATTCAAATACCTTGAGGACATTTCTTGTGCTTTGTGTCTGTTTGTGTCATGATTCACGTACCTTTGTCATGTGCATGTCATTTTGTTTTATATAATGTAAATTTGTTTTATAAAATGTAAATTTGTCTCAAGCTTTGTTAAAGTGTTTCACACTTTGTAATTGTCGATTGCACCTCTCAGCCACCGTAGATACATTCCAACTTCCAAATATGACAGTTATTCAGTTGTAAAGTATACTTTGTGTTGTACAGGCAAAAAGATGGGCCACTAATCTGCAGTGTTTTCAGAGCCACGTTATCTATAGATACTGTTATAAAGTTACGGTTTTTACTCAGTCCGGGCATAAAAGGTGTGACCTCACACACCACCACGAGGTACCGACAAACTCCTTTCTTTCTATACTACCTCCATTCATCAGTTTTACACATATTTCAGCTTTACCCTGTTAGTTTATCCCTTTAGACTTTAAGCACAGACCTTAATGAACACACCTCTGAAACCTTGGGATTCAATACCCGTAAAGCACTGCTGCCGTATTTAAGATCAATCGATCATGGCGACCTCCAATATGAAATACAATTCAACAACAGGGTTACCTAGGTGCGACTTACAATTTGTTTTCTCTGGCGTTTTGCAAGACTCCGTCAGGGATTGATCCTCAGCCAAGGAACAGGACACTGGAATCAAAACTGGACTCAGGACTCAAGCTACGTGGGAACAGGTTACATTGCCGTCTGACTTGTCACTTATCCAACAATAATCAGAAGGGCTACATGGATTTTAGTTTCCTCTCACAAATGTGAACAGGTAGTTTTATTAAAGGAAACCTATCATGCTATATTTAAATGATATATTGTAGGGCCATACCTATATAAGGTATATTTATACGTCTCTGTTTTCAAAATACCAAACAGATCATGCATTTGAGCCATGCCTCATTTCGCTCTATGTGCTGTTTGCTGTCTACGGGTCTGATTCTGCTGACCACGCCCCCCTGCAGGAGAGGGGAGACGTGCTCTGATCAGCTGCTGGGCTGTCAGAAGAGGGGGAGAAAAAGAGATCTCCGTCCTCCGTGTTTTATTATATTGAGTCGTTATTCATTTGTTTTAAAGCTCAATAAATAACAAAGAAGACCTTTGACCGGCACTTTTATCATTTTGTCCGGAAGATTTAAACTTTAACGGACATCTTGACCGGCGAAAGAAACTGAAACTGAAACTCTGCCGCACGGTCCCCTCGTTCCTTGGAAGAGGCGGAGAGGTGGGTGTTTGTCATCTGCTGGTGGACTAACCGGAGAGAATTGCAGTGCTTTCCAGACAGTTTCTGTGGGGTGACGCATCTGAGATGAGGCAGATCTCATCTGTGCCTCACCTTACCCCACAGTAACTGGCTTGAGCGCGCTCACAAAATAAGTGGCCGCGCTAAATTAGTTCCCGCGCTCCAGCAAGTTACTGTGCAGGCAGAGCACGTCCCTGCCTCACTTCTCATCACTCCCATGTAGCCTAGTTGTGCCTCCCCTTACTGCACGTCGCTGCATTCTATGGTCCCGAGGCCTGACCAGTTGAGAACCACCGATCTCTAGACAATGTGTGGAGTGAAGGATTTAATGTTGTGGGGCATTTAAAACGTGTTGAACCTAGTGAAGTTTTTTTAAATGCTATAGTTTGAAATCTGCAAGATAGTTTTATGTTTACTGAACAATCAGCTGGGTGCAAGCACTGGGCGTGGTTCAAGGGTCATCAAAAATGTTGAGAAATGTATATTTCTGAATTCAAAAGATGGGGTATTTCCTGACGGTCAAACATTTCACTTTATTTACATTAAAGGTAGGGCAGGTAAGTTTGAGAAACCTGCTCGAGATACACTTTTTGTTATATTCCATGGAATGCTCTTAACATCCCGATAGCAATGAATATCTGAAGTGCTTTGACAAAAAATCCATAAAAAATGTCATCTGTAAAAAGCACGACCAATCATCTGAGCCGGCCCGGCTAAAGTAACTGGATGGCCTACCTGCCTGTCAGCCTTCCATCTGTGCACAAACTTATCTCGTGCCCTCATTGGTCATGTGCGCGTTCGTGTGTGTTGGAGGAGGGGCTCTGTATGGAAGTGGCAGATTTTTTCCGGTTGTGTATTTTCAAATTCTAGCGCACTCGAGCTGGTTTCTCCAAAATGACCTACCCCACCTTTAATTCGGTTTAATTTGAATAAAGACACGACTAAGTCTGAACTTGATGTTGTTATTTGACCATGTTAAATGCTTTTGGCTACATGTTCAAGTACCTAAAAGCCCAGGCATTTATTTTGTTTAGGTTTATTCACATTGTGTGACCCACAACAGCAGACATTCCCAACCTGTTTCAAAACAACATGAGTGCTGAATGTTGATGTTCTACTCAATTAAGGACACAATTTAGAGATAGTAAAGTTTATTTGTATTTTAAAACATGGACAAAATGAATACAAACCATAAAAAGTAAATACCCATTCCGTATGAATATTACACATACGTTCCAAAAAAGGCTAAGTGAGATTAATGACGCACCCTAAATCCCTAAAATAGTCCCTGCATGGTCAATAAATGCCACCACTTGTGTGCCATTCGTTAAAAGGCTTTCACACAACCAATTATATAAAATAATATGATATTGATAAAGGATTCATCAAATATGAACTATTAGACAAAAGGCCCCCGGACACAGACATGTAAAAGGCCCACCACCCCTACTCTAAAAGAGTCAAACATCAAGAGTAAAAGAAAGTCTCTTCAGTTGCCATGGCTACCAGGCACAACAGGGAAACAACAGTAAATCCACCTCAGATGCCTGGAAAGAAGTAGAAGTGCCTTATCAGAGTGCCCCTGTCTTTGGTCGGCATCTGTTTTGTGATCTTCAAGTCCACGAAGCGTTGCTGGACCTGTATGTTTCAAACAAACAGTGTAGGAAATTAACAAAACAAATAAACCCAGAGCATCAGTATTACTGCTTGTTAGGTGGTGTTGCCTCACAAAGTCTATACTTTCCACTTACTTTTCTGCATAGTTCTTCAATGTCATCCACGTCTGCAGAGGTGTTCACTACCGCCACAAAAGAACGGATGAGAAGAGACCCAAGCTGTGTATGTCTGTATGAGACAGTATCTGTAGAAAAACATTAAGCTTTAATTACATAAAGTAAGTCATAATCGTGGTAACATCTGAAAACATTTGTAATGAACTGACCAGGGTGCTGGACAGAAGAGCAAGGAAATCTTTCTCTTTGTTTACAATTCGGAAACCATCCTCCTCAAAGTCTTCATGGCCAGCATAGAGTGAGGCATCATCACGGGACAAACCGTCTTCAACCATCACTGATCCTTCCTTGTCTGAAACACATGTGGAATCCTGTTAATATGAGAGCACCACTCACTCAGTAAACAAGACATTAGCTGACTGCTAAATTAAATTATATTGATTTGTTGTATCGGGGGAATAGAGGAGACCTCCTCTGCAGGCCTGGATGAGGATGATCTTGGGTTTGTCCAGCAGCGCGGGACATCCCTTCGAATCCAAGTGAAGGTAAATGTTGTCGATGGAAAACTCATCAGGTTTGTCTCTTTTCCAGTCAACACCGAAGACAGCTCCCCGTTTCCCATGAGACATGATCACCACCACCACACTGTCGGTCTTTTTCAGTTTCTTATGTTTTGAGAACTCAATCACAGCAGCATCAATTTCCTGGGAAACACAAAGAAGTCAGACATCAGTTACTGTATTGCTTAATCAACCAGACAAGGGACGAATGTCTTTTTGTGAAATTACCTTTCCCGTGAGGTTTGTGTGTTCCACCACTTCGTATCCCAATGCAACGAGCAGTTTGAGCATGTTCTCCTCGTCCCTATCAGCTCCCTCTCTGTCAAACCTCGTATCAGTAAACTTTATATTGGTGATTAACAGGGCCACACGATGCCTAATGGATTCTTTGTCCGCAGGGTAAGTCTGAAAAACAAATTTAAAGGAAAGAATTAAGACCACAATGTACTATACTGTATATCTGATGATATATCAATGGTAGAATTGAACAATAAATCAATTAAACAACACCTGACACAGCTTTTATGAACAACTTACATCTCTTCGACCCTGTTTCCCTTTCCAGAAGTCCTTGGTGGAATGAATCAGAGTGCCTGAACCATCCTGCCCCAGCTGTGGCTCTGGAGCTGCAGCTGCAAACAGCAAAACATTTCTGCTCACAACGATGTACATTAATGTCAAAGTATAATATTAGTTTGAATCTAAATAGGGTGAAGATGTCTCTACAGCTGAACTGTGTCTGCTCACCTGGCTGAGCAGGTTGCCCAGAGGAAAGACCCAGTGCATCATGAAGTGTTGGATCTTTGCTTAGAAGGAGAGCGATCAACTTGTTGCTGGCTGCATCTCCTTTTTTCATAACTGTGTCAATGAGAACCCGTGCCCTGTCTGTCGTAATAGGATTCCCCTCAAGAATTGAGTCCTTCTCGCCACAATTCAAGACACCATCATCAAAAAGGCCGTCCAGGAGCTGATTGATCAGGTCTCTGTTCGTGCCGTTCACAAACTTAACCCTAATCCCTCTTAGGTGCCTTGCAAACAATGGACGTCCGCTCTCGGGAGCGTCGGAGTGGTGCGGTCACCCTAAGTGACAGACCTAAAGTATCCGGGATTCAGGCATCTTCCCTGGCTTGTACATTTTTGGTGATGCGCCCTGGAGATATCAGCCTATTTTTAACAACTTTTCCCAGCTTTTCAAACATTTATTCCGGGGTTTTAGCCAGTCATTTTGCAAGAAATCATTTAACATTAACGGTCTCCTGAAAAAGCACATATTCTGTGCATTTTCAGGAGAGCGTCTATGTTAAATAATTTCGTGCAAAATGACTGTCTAAAACTCTCTTCCAGACATTTAAAAATACTTTCCCCGACCATTTAAACATTATTTCTGGGTGGTAAAGTGCAGTTAAGCGGCCTGGAGGTATTATACTATTTCAAACAACTTTTCCCCGCCTTTCAAAGACTTATTCCTGGGTACAAGTGTTATCTTTCCCCCCCTGGGTGTGTGTGAGACAAGTGAAGTGAGTCAGCCTGCCAACAAGCAGCAGTGTGCTGTCATTTGAAACATGTTCCCCCACAGTTTAACACACTTTTACCTGTGTTTTGAGGCTTCTTTCCTGGGTCAATGTGTCCTCTTTCTCCCCCCTGGGTGTGTGTGAGACAGTGAAGTGAGTCAGCCTGCCAACAAGCAGCAGTGTGCTGTCATTTGAAACATGTTCCTCCACACTGTGACTATGCTGTAGCCAGCTTTCGAGCACTCTTTCCTGGGTCGAAAAGACATGTGCTGTAACCTGGTTCTCTCCCAGTACTGGGTACTAGTTAATGCCACTATCACCACCACATTTAAACCAGATGAAGTGGTAGTTATCCGGGGTGCTGCAGAGTCTTTTTCAGGCTCCTCTCCACAATTGTCCCCCTAAAATGATTTAAATCATTATTTTTGCATTTAAATGCATGTATTCTATCATTTATATGGTTCCCCAACACAATGCACATAGTCTGGAGCTCACTGGGGTCCTGCATATCATTTAATCAGGCGTTTTAACACTTTTTCCCATGAAAATGATTTTTAATCACTATCATGGGGCTATGAAAATAAAATTCCCGGTAATGCAGAGCACAAGTGCACCTTTTACTATTTAAATGTATTTGTATTATATATATTTGGGCTAGAAAGGGGACCTCTCTGGGTGATTTAGTCAGTTTATGGAGCTTTGCCCACAAATCCTGGATGATCCAGGCCGAATTTGGGTGCTCTTAGGCGGCCTGCCAGGCGTCCCCACCCGTGGAAAGCAAAAAAAAGTGAAGAAAACGCTTAATTATATCTTAAAACAGAGTCATTTTCAGGCTCCTCTCCACAATTGTCCCCCTAAAATGATTTTAAATCATTATTTTTGCATTTGAATGCATTTATTCTATCATTTATATGGTTCCCCAACACAATGCACATAGTCTGGAGCTCACTGGGGTCCTGCATATAATTTAATCAGGCGTTTTAACACTTTTTCCCATGAAAATGATTTTTAATCACTATCATGGGGCTATGAAAATAAAATTCCGGGTAATGCAGAGCACAAGTGCACCTTTTACTATTTAAATGTATTTGTATTATATATATTTGGGCTAGGTAGGGGACCTCTCTGGGTGATTTAGTCAGTTTATGGATTTTTTCCCACAAATCCTGGATGATCCAGGCCGAATTTGGGTGCTCATAGGCGGCCTGCCAGGCGCCCCCACCCGTGGAGCAAAAAAAAAGTGAAGAAAACGCTTAATTATATCTTAAAATAATCAAAAATGAAGTTTTGAAAAATTGTGAAATTTTTTCTAAGTGCCAACGGGAGTAGTGGCCAGGTGTTTGGCGCTTCGGGCCGATTTTTCCCCTTCTCCGATGGTTGGTACAACGGAGAAGGGGAAAAAGTCCCTGGGCTTCATTTCCACTTCTCTGTCAAAAAGATTCATCCATGTTTTTCAGACTACCTTCCGCACGAAATCAGAAACCCAGTTTTTGGGTGGACTCAGAAAAAATACGGCTGTTGGAAATCATGGAAGAATGTATCCGCTCACCAAGCACTCTGAGTGGGCCTCATTTTGTGCCTCAAGACCCCCCAGCCTGGTTCTCCCAACACTTGGAGGAATGCGAGGGCACTTTTGCAGGTGACTCTACCCGATTATGAGGCTCTATTTTGGGGCTTATTTTTTACATTTTCCCGGTTCTCCAAATAGTTTAAGTGTGACATTTTGAGCCCTGGAGGAATGCGAGGGCACTTTCCCGGTGACTCTACCCGATTTTGAGGCACTATTTGGGGGTATAATTTTTACATTTTGACCCCTTTCCACGGTTTCACCAAGTTG
>JAAOOA010002930.1:0-22500 GCA_012861695.1 Trematomus loennbergii | reverse complement strand
ACACTCATACAGTATCTAAGGAACTGGTTTGTGTTGCATTGGATTGTGGGAGAAATGTACAAATGCAAAGCCACTATCTGCTGTGAGTCAACCAGAGCTCAACACAAACACTTACAAAAATAAGCCAAATTCTCAGGAAATAAGAAAATCATTGGTTTTCAAATTGAGCAACATTTTATTGAAGTAAACAAAATCCTTAATTACAAAATTGAGCACAAACTCATCACATAGTCCTTTACATTTAATAATAACATAATAAGCTAAATTCTTATGAAAAAAAGCTGAATTTCTAAAAATAAAACGCTAAAAAAGCAATTTTAATGAAATGAGAACAATCCCTAATAATAAATAAGCACAAATATTGAATGCAAACCTGAGCACTTATGAAGTAGGAACACGTCTTCAATCCTAAATTACAGAAATAGAACACATCTAAAATCACTTCACAAAGTGCATCACAGTTCTTATGAAGTCAGCTAAATCCTTAAAGATGAAAATATGCAAATGCTTTATTACAAAACTGAGTATAGTTCATGTGACATGAGGACATTTCTTAATTGAGAAGAAAGCACTCAGTCCCATCTGTGTTAGTATAACAGCTCACATCATGGGAACAGTAGAAATGGCCCTGCATGTGAACCACAAGGGAACGCTGACGTTAAGCCATCAGGTTCATATCTTGGAAACAACATGAACTTGTGAAAAGAAACCTTTGATTTGAAAAGAAAACTGCAGGTTGTTTTCTTGTTTGACTCAAATCTCAAAGTCTTAATGTGCTCGAGTTCTAACAACCCAACACCAGGGGGCGCTGTGACGCTCCTCTCTGATCTGAGGAAGCATTTGCACATCAGCTATTGTTGAAAGGATTTCAGAGGGTATTTGAGAGAGAATATATCAGTTCATTAAATATATAACATTATCAAAATCGATTGATCCAATGTGTTTTTAAACGGAGCAGAATAGAACTAGTCTCCCAGTTCAAGTATCTTGGAGTCAGATTGGACTCGAACTTGACTTTTAAGAAACATATTAAGAAAGTATCCAATACTATTAAATTCAACTTGCAACATTTTATACAAATCAGACCTTTCTTAACTGTCAATGCTGCAAAGTCATCCCTCCACTGTATGATTCTATCCCACATTGAATACTGTTTTACAAACTGGTCGTTTGCTTGTGCCACAAACCTGAAACCCATAGAACAGCTGAGAGAGAGCTATCAAGGTGTTTGACAGAAAGCCTAATTCATACCACCACTGCACCATCCTTGATAAACACCATTTCTTGAGTTTTGACAATTTTAAGTCTTTTAAAAGTATGTGTTTTTTTTATAAATGTTTACATGGACATGGATGTGCTACTCTGCTCCCACTCCTTCCTCTTCTGCAGGAACATCCAGGTCATCATAATCCAGTTTAATGTCCTCCTGTCGGCTCGGCCTCCGCCCCCTGGTGGCCTGGAGAGACATGACAGCACACAGATGAGACTTCCTGTATCACTCCTGTTCAATAACACACACTGTTTCATTCAGTCAGTGGTGGAACAACAACATGTTTCAGTATCTCATCATTCAGTCAGTGGAACAACAACATGTTTCAGTACCTCATCATTCAGTCAGTGGAACAACAACATGTTTCAGTACCTCATCATTCAGTCAGTGGTGGAACAACAACATGTTTCAGTACCTCATCATTCAGTCAGTGGAACAACAACATGTTTCAGTACCTCATCATTCAGTCAGTGGAACAACAACATGTTTCAGTACCTCATCATTCAGTCAGTGGTGGAACAACAACATGTTTCAGTACCTCATCATTCAGTCAGTGGAACAACAACATGTTTCAGTACCTCATCATTCAGTCAGTGGAACAACAACATGTTTCAGTACCTCATCATTCAGTCAGTGGAACAACAACATGTTTCAGTACCTCATCATTCAGTCAGTGGAACAACAACATGTTTCAGTACCTCATCATTCAGTCAGTGGAACAACAACATGTTTCAGTACCTCATCATTCAGTCAGTGGAACAACAACATGTTTCAGTACCTCATCATTCAGTCAGTGGAACAACAACATGTTTCAGTACCTCATCATTCAGTCAGTGGAACAACAACATGTTTCAGTCCTCATCATTCAGTCAGTGGAACAACAACATGTTTCAGTACCTCATCATTCAGTCAGTGGAACAACAACATGTTTCAGTACCTCATCATTCAGTCAGTGGAGGAACAACAACATGTTTCAGTACCTCATCATTCAGTCAGTGGAACAACAACATGTTTCAGTACCTCATCATTCAGTCAGTGGAGGAACAACAACATGTTTCAGTACCTCATCATTCAGTCAGTGGTGGAACAACAACATGTTTCAGTACCTTGCAGTAGAAGTAAAGGCCGACGGTCACCAGCAGCTGAGTCAGCAGCAGGACGACGGCTCGGATGATAAAAGGTTCTGGATCTGATGGAACACAAGGACAGCATCACATCAAGAGTCAGCAAACACTCTGTAGAGACCTGAACCCTGAAATCACTGCAACATGGAGTCATTTATAATACATAGCTGTATTAGTTACATTAAACTGATAGTACTCATGTTGATACTCCAATATAAACTAGAACTGATTAGACAATCAACCGGTTGGTGTGGAAAAATATGTGAAGGAATAATAAGTTGTCAGGAGTCTGGTATCCTGATGAACTGGACATTTTGTGGCAGCTAAAGCGTCATCTTCAAACACTTGGGAAGAAAAAGACAAAGTCTTCCAGAAGAAGAGTCTAGAAGTCAGCAAACACTCTGTAGAGACCTGAACCCTGAAGCCACTTCAGCATGGAGACTCCTCTCTCTCTGATGTGGCCTCTGGTGAGACTTTAATATGTGGCCTGACATGTTTCCAGACCGTAGGAGAAGCTGCTGTCTCTCTTACATCCAGCAGTCAGTACTCAGGTCCAGACTCTAATGTAGACTAGACTTCACTGGAGAACCAACCGAACAGTGAGGAAACACAACAGATGAAACAAAGAGGCCTTTGTGCACGAGACCAGGACCATGAACCCCGACTGAAGGAGAGGTTCTGGTCCAGGTTCTGATCCAGGTTCTGATCCAGGTTCTGATCCAGGTGCTGGTCCTTACTCTCAGATAACCAGCATTATTATATATATATACTTTATATAGCCTTATAAACTGTAACAGCTCACCTGTGACGGAGACGGAGAGCAGACGGCTCTCAGAGGAGAAGTTATGAGAAAAAACAAAGAGGTGATAAACACAGCTGTAGCTTCCCTGGTGGGCGGGCTCTGCAGAAGGAAACAGGAAGTGGGCAGAGTGATTGACAGCTGGCAGTGAGTAGTAGTTGTTTGCTGAGTTGATGGAAGTGAAGTTGAGCTGGAAGGAGCCTCCTGGGTACTGAGGCTGGATGGAGCAGCTGATGGTGAAGGTGGAGCCTCTGAACACCTGGAACCCCTGCTGCTGGGCCCCAGAGACCCCGTACATGGAGGAGGACACAGAGATGTTGGGCTGAAGCAGCAGATCTGTCAACACACAGAGAGAGGACACTAAATCCCAAACACAAAGTAAAATGCAATTCTATCTGGTCCTAAAAAGACAGTACACTGTGGCAGCCTACCTGAGCACAGTGACTGATGTTGAACACAGACACATGTTGACTAAGTACAGACTGAGTGCTCACAGCCTGGCCATAGAAACAGAAAGGTACAGAGAGAGAGAGAGAGAGAGAGAGAGAGAGAGAGTGTATAACATATATTTGGACAAAACTTTCCCCGCAACACCACAAATCTTCCTCGCCATAATTCTGACCCTCAGATAAACAAGAATGGGAGAGACCTGCTCCAACTCTGTAAAGCCTCGGTCTGTACATTGTTAACGGTAGGTTTAGAGGTGACTCTTTGGGAAGACCCACCTTCTGCTCATCTCTTGGCACGAGTACCGTAGATTACATGATAACTGACTTGGACCCGCTCTTTCTCAGTTCATTTATAGTCAAACCTCTAACACCTCTATCGGATCACAGCCAAATTACTGTGTTCATGAAAAGAACAGAAACTAACAGTCCACAATCTGAGCCCAATAATCTGTTTAACATTAAAAGAAAATACAGATGGGCTCCAGACAGTGCACAAGAGTTCCAGAAAGCTGTCGGAAACGAACAAATTCAAAGACTCTTAGACAACTTTCTGGACACCACATATGAACACAATAAAGAAGGCATAGACCTGGCAGTTAGAACAATGAACCAAATCTTCATGAGAACAGCTCATACATCCCAACTGAAGAAATGCAGCAACAAGCCCCCAAAACAAAAAGAAATCAACTGGTTTGATGAAGAATGCTACAAAACTTTGAGAGAGATTGAGACCATAAGCGCATTAGTTAAACGGACAATAAATCAAGTCAGAACTAAGGTTATTTTCTCAAAGACTTCCACACAATTGAACCCCTATTTTTGGATATAAGAGAAATGTTAAGGCCCTTTTTTATTGGCTTCACTTTAACGACCTTGAGATAAAGACTTCCTGGAATTCCTTGCAACATAAACATTTAAAGCGAGACATGTCAAAAACATCCGCTGTTGCGTAAGAGCGTTGTGAAAGAGCAGTTGGATTCTCTTAAACCCCCCGTTCCTCTTTTCATTTCATCGACCCCTCGTGCCATTTTCCAGTGGACTTTGACCTTTTCTCTACAGAGTTTATGAATAATGCAGTAAACTGATCCCCACAGATCTGACCTGACCCCTGCAGTGTATTTATTATCTGTCAAACTGCTCTTATACTCATTTTCCTAAGTGTTCTTGTTTTTTTGCCTTTTGTCCTACTACCTACCTACCTACCTACCTACCTACCTACCTACCTACCTACCTACCTACCTACCTACCTACCTACTACCTACCTACCTACTACCTACCTACCTACCTACCTACCTACCTACCTACCTACCTACCTACCTACCTACCTACCTACACTACTACACTGCGCTCTTAATGGCTTATAAATCCCAAATCAACTGCCCAAGTCATGCGTGATCAATATGTAGTCGTCCAGTGTCAGAAATCCACAGCAGTGTTTGTGTGTGCCGCTCATACAGCCATTAATATAATTAAAAACTGCCTGTAATATATGAAAAAAATTACTCCTTTGATGTGACTTGAATGTAACTGTCTGATGTTTCTCTCCTTGCATCTGTCTTTCTCTGTTTTGTACTGTTGAGAAGATGCTTACTCTTGTGAAGTATTTTTCCTTTTCCTTGTCTGTAACCGGTCCTGTTTCCGTCCTCTGGTGGTTGTTATTTTTGTATAAAGATCATTTGAGTTGGTGAATTCTTTTTGTACTGCGAAAATCTTCTCACCCTTCTCCCTCCCACCCTCCCTATTTGTTGACAAAATGTATGCATGCTTATGGTGTGCGATGTAGGCAAGGTCGTTGATGATCGTTTTGTGTCTTCTCTGTGTTTCAAAGCTCCACCTGTAAGCCTCAATGCATGCCGTTTAGACAGATATTTCAGTCTGTAACTTTCCTGCAAAAGTGGAATCACCGCACACTCTGAGAATAAAGTGATTTCATATAATTTTTCATCGTCTTGTGTTTCTGCATTCAAACGGGCTGCTGCTCCTAAGGAAAAAACAATACATGAAAGCAGAGGTAGTGACGTACGGTGTATTTTCTGGTTTGTCAGAAGGATCCAATTGCATGGCATTCGTTAGAGAAATATATGTACTACAAAAAAGGAAAGAACTTAGGAAAATATGGAACCAAAAACATAGAGATCCTAGCAACGCAGACGTACGCCTCCTTTACTGCGACATGCTCAAACAATACAAACGTACAATCAAAATCAAGAAGGCTCAGTACACACAAAAACAACTAACGATAATCGAGGAGTCTTTAAACACAAACAGATTCTGGGAACATTGGAAAAATCTAAGTAAAAGTAACACGATGACCCAGTTATACAGAATGGAGACATCTGGACCGGTCACTTCAAACATCTGGATGGTAACATTCCTATCAATTCTGACTCAGAACAAACACAAATCATTGAAAAGTTCAACAACTTAGAATGGGTCATCAAGGACTCCCAGAACCCTTTGGACTTTCTAATTACTGAACAGGAACTGGAAAAAAAAGTTGATTACCCTAAAACCAAAAAAAGCAAGTGGGCTTGACGGCATATTGAACGAGATGCTAAAACACTCAAGTAAAAAGATCAGATTGGCTATACTCAAACTATTCAATTTGATCCTGATTGTAGGTTACTTTCCTGACAGCTGGAATCGCGGTCTCATAACACCCATTTTTAAAAACGGCGATAAATCTGACCCTAATAATTACAGAGGCATTTGTGTGAACAGTAACCTGGGGAAGGTCTTTTGTAGTATTATACACTCCCGGCTTATAGACTTCCTTACGAAACACAATGTCCTGAGCAAAAGCCAAATTGGATTCTTACCAAATCACCGCACATCAGACCACATTTACACCCTACACACCCTAATTGACAAATATGTTAATCAAAATAAAAGCAAAATATTTGCCTGTTTCATTGATTTCCAAAAAGCATTTGACTCGATTTGGCATGTTGGTCTATTCAACAAACTACTTCAAAGCGGTATAGGGGGTAAAACATATGACCTAATAAAATCTATGTACACAAACAACATGTGCAGCATCAAGATCGGACACAAAAGAACAACCTTCATTTCTCAAGAACGGGGAGTAAGACAAGGATGCTGTTTATCACCGGCCCTGTTCAACATCTACATTAAGGAACTGGCCACTATCTTAGAACAGTCCACAGCACCTGGGCTCACACTTCACAAGTGATCAGATTCCTGCTGTATGCAGATGATTTCATCCTGTTAAGCCCGACAAAAGAAGGACTTCAACAGAGTTTAAATATACTCGAAGGTTACTGTCAGACCTGGGCCATGGCAATTAACATCAAAAAACAAAAACAATGATATTTCAAAAAAGATCCAGATGTCAGGCAACAAACAATATTGACTTCACAATTGGGACACAGACAATAGAAAATTGCTCAGAATATAATTATTTAGGCCTGAAAATAAGTCCCACTGGAAGCTTTAATCAAGCTGTCAAGGAACTGAGAGAGAAAGCACGCAGGGCGTTTTATGCAATAAAAAGACAAATTCACATTCAAATTCCAATTTTAATTTGGCTTAAATGACTTCAATCAGTAATACAACCCATCCCTCTATGGAAGCGAAGTGTGGGGCCCACAAACAAACCAAACATTTGACAAATGGGAAAATCATCCAATAGAAAATGCTCACAATGAGTTTTGCAAACGCATCCTCCAGGTTCACAGGAGAACAACTAACAACGCCTGCAGAGCGGAATTAGGCACCTTCCCATTATTAATAAAAATCCAGAAACGATCAATTAAATATTGGCTACATCTAAAAGAAAGTGACCCCCACTCCTACCACCACAAAGCCCTGCAGCATCAAGAATGAACAAGGGAAAGAGTCCCCTCTCTCAGCTGGTCCTGACACTCTGTTCACAAACCGGTTCAAACTGTCATCAGGACCAGTCTGAGCCCACATCTATTAGGCCCCGGCTCCACGGGGACGAAAACGGGTTGAATCCGCATATTTCTCATGCGTATAGCCCTCTAAGCTCGATAACGCCGTAAGGGAAACGTAGAAACAGACCCCGCAAACGACAACGGGTCCAAAGGTGGATAGATCTGGGAACGAGCGCTCTGGGGGGTCCAACGGGGCCGTGGGGTCGCCTATACGGTCATCCGTTTCATAGCCCCGCCTCTCCTCGCCACCTCTCCCCACCTCTCCCCACCTCTCTTCCCCTCTCCGCGTACCCCGCATCATTGCTGATGTGTTTCGTTAACAACAACAATAGCTATTTTAATTACCTCTCAAACTACCTAAACTAGTTATAAATATGTTTATTTTTACTGTCGAGTCATCATTACTGATCAGCTGCTGCATGAGACAGACACTGACGCTGTGAGAAGAGAGGAAAAAGAGACAGGCTCTGTGTATTTTATTTTCATATATCATTATATCGTCGTTATTCATTTGTTTTAAAGCTCAATAAATAACAAAGAAGACCTTTGACCAGCACTTTTATAATTTTGTCGGAAGATTTAAACTTTAACACACGTTGACTGGCAAAAAACTCTGCCCGGTTCCCTCATGGATGTATAATAAGAACTGGATACAGTGTGGGAGGCGGGGCCACATTCATTCCTATGAGAGTTGCTCATTCGCGCATGATGATAAAATGGCCCAACTTTTGAGAGAGCGAAACGTCACAGATTACCCGGCATGCCTGAGAAGTACCCGTATGTGCGCTCATAGCGCATGCGCAACTTTAACCATGCCCCCCAAAATGCTCGTTCACATCAAGCACGTCAATTTGCGTACACGTAACAGCACCGCACGTTCATGACAGCATGGTAATGTTTTGTTATTATGATTTGATATTAACGAGGCGGCAGTTAGCAGCTAGCGGTTAGCTAGTAATTATGCTAATTTACACATCAATCGTTATGTACTTTTATATTACGCTGTATATATATATATATATATATACAGTGCAATAAGCTTCTTAGTGCAATAAGAAGCTACAGGGACGTTAATCTACGTCGGTAATATTAACTTTATTTAATACAACATTTACGGTACAAGATTTAATCATACAGCCCATGTAGTATAATATTTACAAATGATGAATTACAGCAAACATGTGCAATATATCCATTATTACAGCTCCGTGGGCTGGCAGTAAGGCGATATGGGTCCGTTCTTATTGTGCATCCATGGGTAAAGATAAACGCATGTAGTGCTGAACACGTAACATGAACGTGCCGGGCGGCGCGGTCCCGTGGGTTAGATGCGCGTTCATAATGCAGAGGGAAATAACTCTCAGAATAACGTTATTAGCACATTTTTACAACTTGAGGAACGAATGTTTTTAATAAGGGCTATACAAGTGTTCATACTGGGTAGTTTATTTAGTTTAAAAAAATTATCCAACGATTTACAGACCACTCTTTCCCCATGTAAGTCAATGGGAAAAAGTGTTTCCGGGCCTGGCAACCAAAAGCAAGTGTAGTACCGCCGTTTGGCCAGCACGAATATTTTCATCTGAGTCCGGCGCACTTCCTGGGGGCTTGGGATCCCTTGGCCCCCACCGCGGAGAATAAACAGTGCAGCCATGACAACCATTCTTCTTCGCTGCTTTTGTGGAGGAAGTTGCTGCTTTTGGTGGAGGAAGTTACAGCGCCACGTACAGGTTCGGCATATGTACTTCAGCTTTTCCAGCGGTTGGATGTAAACGGAGCCGTCTCGTGGAGCTTGACACAATCCGGTGTATATTGCGTGGGGACGGAAGGTTTTTTGCGGTTGCATTTGCGTTACTCCGATGCGTTTTGCCGTTTTCGTCCCCGTGGAGCCGGGGCCTTAGAGTCAACCAAATTATAACAAAACACACAAAAAACTACCTCACTTGTTGGAACACTAAATCCCAAACACAAAGTAAAATGCAATGCTATCTGGCCCTAAAAAGACAGTACACTGTGGCAGCCTATCTGACCACAGTGACTGATGTTCAACACAGGAAGTTGTTGACAAAGTACAGACTGAGTGCTCACAGCCTGGCCATAGAAACAGGTACAGAGAGAGAGAGAGAGAGAGAGAGAGAGAGAGAGAGAGAGAGAGAGAGAGAGAGAGAGAGAGAGAGAGAGAGAGAGAGAGAGAGAGAGAGACACAGCCTGGCCATAGAAACAGGTACAAGAAAACCTGGCTGCCAAAAGAGGAGCGATCATGCCAACAGTGTGGAGGAACTGCTGTGGAGACAGAGCAGCACTTCCTCACACAATGCCCAACTTTTGAACCTGTACGCAAACAATTCTTCCCAAAACTCAACCATAAGCATCCTCAATTATTTAACAATGAAAATGAAAAACTAAAAATACTTCTGGGGGAATATAAAGAGAGCTGCATTGTTGCAGGACAGTTTGTCTCTGCCACAGTCTGAGGGGACCGGAATGAGCAGATACACCAGCTCTCACATCTTATGTATGTATGTATATCATATTTTATTTTACATGAATGTATTATATGAATGAAATGAATCTGTATTCCTTGTAAAAAAAACAACAACAAAAACAAACAAAACAACAAAACATGTTCTTAGCAGTTTGTTTATAACTGTTCATTTGTTTATTTGTGTGTATTTTTGTATAGATGTTACAACTACACAGAGCTTTGGCAATACTGTATGTAAATATGGTCATGCTAATAAAGCTATTGAATTGAGAGAGAGAGAGAGAGAGAGAGGGAGAGAGAGGGAGAGGGAGAGAGAGAAGAACACACATTCACCTTCAACAAAAAAAAGGAGGTGATGTCAGGGTACTGACTAACAAAGAGACAGATGACTTGATTACCTGAGCAGCTGAGAGTCAGGGTGGAGGAAGAGGAACTTGATGCTGCACACTCCCTCAGAGCAGATCCAGACTGAGCACAGTCAGAGCTGATCCACCACACAGATCTCCATGAGGACTCCACTCTCTGTCCCACAGAAACAGCAGAGCCACAGTCGAGATCTCTGCAGAGAACACCTGCTGTCTTCAGGGTCCTGAGAGAGGAAGAGCCCCACACTGGTCTCCATTCTCCCTGATGTTTCACCTCCAGGTCTCCTGCACAGCGACTCTCTCCTCCCCCAGTCTGACCTCATCCGGCTCTGAAGAGAAACAAGAGAGATCAGAGAAAGAATAAAGTGAGTTTGATGAGAACAGAATGAACCAATCACAGCTCCTCTCTACCTGAGCAGGTGAGGCTAACAGCTGTGCCAGGGAGCAGGTGTTTCTCTCTGAGGCTGAGCTACAGTCCAGGAGAGCAGACTCATGGCCTCCACACTGGAACTCTTTGGTCCACATTGGAGCCTCCCCTTCTCCATAGAGCGCCCCCTGGAGGACTGAAGGAGCCCCACAGCCCAGCTGCCTGCAGACCACCTGAGCATCCTGCTGGTCAAAGTCAGCCTCACACACTGAGGACCAGGACGGGTTAGACGGGTCAGAGTTCACCTCCAGTCTACCTGAGCACAGACTGGTCCCCCCAGCAGCCTGACAGAGTCTGGAGATGACAGAAGATAAAACAGAGAGAGGTCAAAGACACAGAATAAAAGAGATGATCAATATTTCAGATTCAAACTGGACTCAGTTCCAACATGAGTTCATGATTGTGGAATCAGCTTCCAGTTTGTGTTCGGGCGGCAGACACCCTATCTGTTTTTAAGAGTACGCTTAAGACCTTCCTTTTTGATAAAGCTTATAGTTAGGGCTGATTAGATTCAGCCCCTAGTTTAGCTGCTATAGGCTTAGACTGTCGGGGGACACCTTGCTTCTTCCTTCTCTCTGTCTGTACCTGTGTACTCTCATGTTCCCAATAACCCAGCTTCCCCCACATTTCTTGTTGGTGTCTATCTACGCCGGGATCCTGAGTCGAGGCTGATCCTGTTGCTGTGGTCCTGGATCCCGAGTCCTGTGTCCTGGATCCTGCATCCTGAGTCCTAGATCCAGAGTCCTGTGTCCTGGATCCTGCATCCTGAGTCCTAGATCCAGAGTCCTGTGTCCTGGATCCTGCATCCTGAGTCCTAGATCCAGAGTCCTGTGTCCTGGATCCTGCATCCTGAGTCCTAGATCCAGAGTCCTGTGTCCTGGATCCTGCATCCTGAGTCCTAGATCCAGAGTCCTGTGTCCTGGATCCTGCATCCTGAGTCCTGAATCCTGTGTCCTGGATCCTGTGTCCTGGATCCTGAGTCCTGGATCTGAGTCCTGGATCCTGAGTCCTGGATCCTGAGTCCTGGATCCTGTGTCCTGGATCCTGAGTCCTGGATCCAGAGTCCTGGATCCTGAGTCCTGGATCCTGAGTCCTGGATCCTGAGTCCTGGATCCTGTGTCCTGGATCCTGAGTCCTGGATCCTGAGTCCTGGATCCTGAGTCCTGGATCCTGAGTCCTGGATCCTGTGTCCTGGATCCTGAGTCCTGGATCCTGTGTCCTGGACTTCGAGTCGTGGCTGAACCTATCTCTGCGGTCCTGCCTGACTCTCATCAATCAATGTTTATTTATATAGCCCAATATCACAAATGTTACATTTGTCTCAGTGGATGTGAAGTCAACTTGGAGAATCCACAGGAAGCAAAGGGTTAAAAAGTCGGGCTGATTGACAGAGTGGCAGCTGTCTGAAATCATTCCCTAATTGCTAATCAGCGTCGCTACACCTTTAAAAGCACCGCACCTGAAAGAAGGGCGGTAATCAAAGCTGGAGAGAGACAAACTAAAGAGCGTGCGTCCAGCAGCAGCGCAAACCAGCAGAAGAAACATCAAAGAAGCAGCACTGGTGCAGCCATAAAAAGCTGGAGAGGCGCCGGTGAGAACGAACTGTGTGGTTAGAGAAGAGTCATACACTTGCCGTTCGTGGCGCACGTTAGAATGTATAGAATGTACGTTCTAGTTCAGTGTCATTTGTTTGTTTGATGTCCTCAAGCTAAAGCAACATGATTGTTGAGTTAAAAACTAATGTGATTTGTTTACTGAGAGATGTGGTTTGATAGAAACGGTTTGAATGCTGCTAAAAATTCAGTCTATTATATTTGCATTTTTAATGAGACTGCATAAGTTAAAAACTGTTTAAAAACATAATTCATAAAAATACACTAAGAAAGTAAAGTGTTAAAAAATATATGTAAAGCATGTATTTTTGAATTTATTATTTCATGTGCATTGTATTTACAGTAATTATTTTTATTTTTCATTTAAGGTTTTTCACCTTACAACCTTACTACATAGCTGTACTGCAACAACAAAAACTAAAGTAAAGAAGAACTCAAAAGAAAACAAAGTTGTGGTCATTGTACGAGTGAAACCCAGTGAAAACCTCCAATGGACTGTACCATCCCTTTCAAGCGGGGAAACTGCAAATATACCCAAGGGCTTGACAGTGGACTTCACAGTTTGTACAGAAATATCAGTATGAGAATACGACACCCTCTGTCCTTAGACCCTCTGTCCTTAGACCCTCTGTCCTTAGACCCTCACATCGTAGAAGGAAACACTTCCAGAAAAACCACAGTTTAAAGGAACATGGGAGAAACCTCAGGGAGAGCAACAGAGGAGGGATCCCTCTCCCAGGACGGACAGACGTGCAATAGATGCCGTGTGTAATACATAACTCTACCATGTGATATTTGAACCCATGTGTATTGCTTGCATGTAGGATGCATCCTTCTCCACACATCCACTAAATCACTTTTCTTTAGAACATGAGATAATACAGAGGAAGACTGAAGATGTGGCTCAACTCCAGTCCTATCCAAAGTCAAGTCAGTGCAACAACATATGTGTGCAATCGAGAAGGTTAAATAGGAAAGTGTAATATGTGTAAATAGGTATGGATACAATAGGGATATGTGCAATTTGACGGACACTATACATAGGTGCAATATTGGATTTATGTATAAAATACAATAGGGAAAGAACAATATTGGATTTATGTAAGTGCAATAGAGAAAGTTCTGTACCTGTATTCTTCTTGTTTGTTCTTTGCCATGTGATATGTGATCTCTGTTCTGTATCTATGACTGATTGTCCTAAATGTTTTATGTTTATTATCTCGATGCCCAAGACAAATGTCTCCTAAGGGAGACAATAAGCTCTATCTTATATCACTTATTCTCTCTTCCAATACTTTAAAGATCTCTTCACGCTCAGAGCCTTGGTTTGGTGCACATTAAGAAAGCTAATCAGAAACTCATCTATTCCAGCTCTCACTAGAATAACTCTACCCTTCACTTCCTCTGTGCTGGATATTATCTTTATATTTCAAAGAGGGGAGAATAAAATAGCTACTCCTGCACTCAAATGTGTCCCATGGCTAAGGACATGCGCCCCCCTCAGTGCAGTGATGTGTTTCTTGAGGCGATACCGTTTTTTTTTCATCAAGTAAGTCTAGCCCAACAACCTTCTGAATTGTCGTGGCTGACCTAACAAACTTTTCAACATCAGTGAAATAATGTTTTACATTTACTGATTTCCCAAAAGTTTCATCCAGAAACTCCTGGATCTGTTCAAAAGAGTAGAGACCCTCACTCTGAGAAACACTGTCAGATACGGAGACACTATCCGATTCAGAGTCAGACTCCATATCTACTCCATCATAACCAGCTGATTTCCCCCCTGCTCTGCCTCACCTAACCTAACCCTAACCCTAAACCTAACCCTCACTGTCCAGTTTTTGTGACAGCTGAGCCTGTTTCCCAGAGACCCTGCAGCTCCCGCTCTGAGTACTCCATCACATCCTCTCTGCATCCAGCCCTGACCTGAGCCTCAGCCTCCACATCTGCTTTCATATTAATCCCTGCAAACAACGGCCTAACACCCACAGACACTGCGGCTTTAACTGCCGTCATGGGACCAAACACAAACCCGCCTGGCACCACTGCTGCGGGTAACACAGGCACGGGCACGGCTACACTGGGCACAGCGAGTGCGGGTACGGCTGGCCACGGCTGCACCGGGTGCGGGTACAGCGGGTGCGGGTGCAGCCGGTGCAG
Organism: Trematomus loennbergii; assembly: GCA_012861695.1. Classification (NCBI taxonomy): domain Eukaryota; kingdom Metazoa; phylum Chordata; class Actinopteri; order Perciformes; family Nototheniidae; genus Trematomus; species Trematomus loennbergii. The sequence goes on along the minus strand of JAAOOA010002930.1, from coordinate 7,891 downwards.
CGGATGCAGGTGTAGCAGGAGCGGGCATGGCTACACCGGGCGCAACGAGTGCGGGCACGGCAGCCGCGTGCACGGCTGCACAGGGCGCGGGCACGGCGGACCCCAGCGGTCCCGGCGGCTGCAGACACGAGCACGTCGACCCCGGAAACAGGGGCCGTAGCTCCGGCAGCTCCCCGCACGGGCCGAGCAATCCCGCTGGTTCCCTCTCCACTCTCATTCACAATATTTCCTTCCAAAAGAAGTGCTGCTATCAGTCTCTGTGGACAAGCGATCCTCTTGTGCCCCCACATCACACACCCGAGAGAGAGAGAGAGAGAGAGAGAGAGAGAGAGAGAGAGAGAGAGAGAGAGAGAGAGAGAGAGAGAGAGAGAGAGAGAGAGAGAGAGGAGAGAGAGAGAGAGAGAGAGAGAGAGAGAGAGAGAGAGAGAGAGAGAGAGAGAGAGAGAGAGAGAGAGAGAGAGAGAGAGAGAGAGGAGAGAGAGAGAGAGAGAGAGAGAGAGAGAGAGAGAGAGAGAGAGAGAGAGAGAGAGAGAGAGAGAGAGAGAGAGAGAGAGAGAGAGAGAGAGAGAGAGAGAGAGAGAGAGAGAGAGAGAGAGAGAGAGAGAGAATTTGATTGATGAGAGCAGCATCATCATGAGCTCCTGAAGATTTCAACTTTTCTATTTTTAAAATGAGATAAACTTAAACTTTTCTGACAAAATTATAAGAAGAAACACCTGTTGAACGGATTGACCTACCTGGAAACAAAAAAAGAAAGAGATACGGCAAGAAACGGCAAGAAACTTGGAAAATACGGTTCAACTGCAACCAACTGCCAACCAACTGCCAACCAACTGCCAAGACTGACGGTTTGCCTAACTGTCCTGCTAGCTTAACAACACTGTTCAACTGAAGAACCCAGCAGAGAATGTAACCAACTGCCAAACTGACGGTTAGCCTAACTGACGGTTAGCCTAACTGACGGTTAGCCTAACTGTCCTGCTAGCTAACTAACACCAAGCTAAGAAGAGGAATTCAGGAGTAACAACAGCAGCAGTTCAGCAGCAGCAGAGCCCCATGGCTTCAACCACAGCCTGTACAGAGGCTGTTCCTCTTGTATACCCACAAGAGGTCAAAAATGATAGTGCCAGGAAGGCATACAAATTAAAACAGTTGAAGGATAGACCAGAGACGCTCTTTGCTGACCTGTACAAGAGTGGAGAAGTCAGCAATCTGATCTTCCTCACAGACCAGCCAATAGCATGGCACGGCGCCATAAGTGCCCACTACCCTTCTGTGAAGAAAGAGGGGATCTGCAATGGCTGGAAACTAAAAATTAAAGAGGTAGAAGACCCAGACACTGTCATGACAACAGTCAACATGTACAAGAACGGGACTGTCATGGTGCAGGGGAACCTCACACAATTTGAGCTGGACTTTCTCCTTATAAAGGAACGGGCCCAACAGGAGAAATCTGCCCCCACTGAGAACAACCACACCCTGCCAGAGACAGACACCACCCCCACTTCTGGCTGCCCCACTGCTGACCCTGAGGAGAGGGAACCCGCCGGCCCAGAACAGGCCCAGGACCCCCCGCTGAACCACACCATCACTGACCTGAAGGTGAAGTTCACAGAGTTGGAGAGAGAGCTCGTACAGTTGCGAGAGCTGATCAGCCAACAGCCAACCCAGGACACCACGGTCCAGCAAGACTCTACCATCAGCACAGAGCTCACCAAGCTGAGGCAGGACAGAGACAGCCACAGGAGAGAGCTGTCCACCGTGAGGACTGAGGTTCGAGAGCTGCAGCAGGACAGAGAGAGTCACATGGCACGGCTGACCGCTCTGACAGAGGAGGTGAGGGAGCTGAGAGAAGAGACAGAGCTACAGGAGAGAACTGACTACTCTATCTGAGGAGCTTCAGGAGACAGAGAGAGTTGCACAGGCCCTGAAAGAGCAGCTGGACTCACACCCAGACCACAACCAGAACCCTGTGACCCCCATTGAGAGCAGCCAGAACCCTCCAACTCAGCAGCCACCCTCTACCCCCAGCTCCATCTCTAGCCCACATGCTAACCCAACTCCCAGATCTCCCCCCATCACACAGATGAACACCACCCCTAGCCCACAGACTAACACCACCCCTCATCCTTCCAGACCAGCACAGCAGAGAGGGAAGCCAGACATTGTCATCCTCATCGACTCCAATGGCAAATTCATTGATGAAAATAAACTTTTCCCCACCCACACAGTGGCTAAAATAGCACCCCGCAGAAGGAGCAGCCCGGCCCAAAACCCCCTTAGACCAGAAAGGCACCCCACTGGACCACCACCCAGACAACACCCATGGAGAAAATATCATCCTCATCTTCTTCCACACCATGCCCCACTAAGATCCCACCAGGGCAGCTATGATTACTCAGAAGTTTATCAAATCAAAAACACAGACAACCTGACAATCCTGAGCTCCGCTCCAATATTGGGAAACACTGAAACTATACAGAAGAACACTCAGAACTAAAAGGGAGCAACATGCGCAGCACCAACTTGAAATCATTGAAGAGTCCATTGACTCAAATCATTTTGGAAGAGATGGCACTCTTTCAGCAAACCACACAAGGAAGAACTGGCTATTCAAAATGGGGACATTTGGAAAACACACTTTGAAAACCTGTATAGTAGCGTTACACTGAATTCGGCCCAAAATGATCTCCTCAACAAACTACACATTCTAGAATCAGTCGTTAAAGACAACCAGAACCCTTTAGACTATAACATTACTGAGGAAGAGCTCCTGGCTAAAACCCAGGCCCTACAACCAAGGAAGGCCAGCGGTCCTGATGGCATTTTAAATGAAATGCTGAAATTTAGCAGCCATAAGTTCAACACTGCCATGTTGAAACTATTCAACCTGGTTCTGAGCATTGGACATTTCCCTGACATCTGGAGCAAAGGAATCATCACACCAATATTTAAAAATGGAAATAAATTTGACCCAAACAATTACCGAGGCATATGTGTCAGCAGCAACCTGGGGAAGTGATTCTGCAGCATCCTAAACAGCCGACTGCAAGACTTCCTCAGTGAACATAATGTCCTGAGCAAGAGTCAGATTGGATTTACACCATCGGACTACAGACCATATATATACCCTCCACACCCTCATTCATAAACATGTCCACCAAAATAAGAAGATTTTCTCTTGTTTTGTAGATTTCAAAAAAGCATTCGACTCAATTTGGCATAACGGTCTGTTCCTGAAGTTGATTGAAAACGGTGTAGGGGGAAAACATATGATATCATTAAAACAATGTATACAAATAATAAATGTGCTGAAAATGGTCAATATGGAAACAGATTCTTCCCCCAAAGTAGAGGGGTGAAACAGGGCTGCAGTCTCAGCCCCACCCTATTTAACATTTATATTGATCAATTGGCTAAATCATTAGAACAATCCGATATCCCTGGACTCACCCTCTCTGACACACAAATTAAATGCCTCCTGTTTGCAGATGATCTAATATTGCTAGCTCCATCTAAGGAGGCATTACAACAGCAAATGGATCATCTGCAAAGCTTCTGTCAGACCTGGGCCCTGACAGTTCATCTGGAACTTCTGTCAGACCTGGGCCCTGACAGTTCATCTGAGACCTTCTGTCAGACCTGGGCCCTGACAGTTCATCTGGAAACTTCTGTCAGACCTGGGCCCTGACAGTTCATCTGGAGACTTCTGTCAGACCTGGGCCCTGACAGTTCATCTGCAAAGCTTCTGTCAGACCTGGGCCCTGACAGTTCATCTGGAAAAGACCAGGATTATGGTCTTCCAGAAACGACCCAGGGGTCAGGGGAACCCACACCGCTTCTTACTGGGCTCCACTGACATAGAACACACACACAGCTACACATATTTGGGACTCAAAATTACTTCAACAGGAAATTTCAATCTGGCCATTAATGATCTCAGAGACAAAGGAAGAAAGGCTTTCTATGCTATCAAAAAGTCTTCAAATATAGATATACCTGTTAGAATCTGGCTCAAAATATTCAATTCAATAATAGAACCAATCATACTGTATGGTAGCGAAGTGTGGGGTCCCCTTGGAAATCAAGACTTTGATAAATGGGACAAACACCCAATAGAAACCCTACATGCGGAGATATGCAAGAGCATCCTGAGAGTCCACAGGAACACCCCCAACAATGGATGCCGAGCTGAGCTAGGCCAATTCCCCCTTTTAATTAGGATACAAAAAAGAGCAGTCAAATTCTACAACCACCTCAAAACCAGTGATCCCAACTCCTACCATTACAAAGCCCTCCATTGCCAAGAGGAGAACATAGAGAGGAGTCCCCTCAACCAGCTGGTGCTGAGGCTCACCTCCTCTAACAGGACAAGGCCTCAACCAGCTGGTCCTGAGGCTCACCTCCTCTAACAGGACAAGGCCTCAACCAGCTGGTGCTGAGGCTCACCTCCTCTAACAGGACAAGGCCTCAACCAGCTGGTGCTGAGGCTCACCTCCTCTAACAGGACAAGGCCTCAACCAGCTGGTCCTGAGGCTCACCTCCTCTAACAGGACAAGGCCTCAGGACAGCCCTCACACAATCTGGCCCAACCAAATCATAGCTAAAGCAAAAGAATATTACATCAACTATTGGACATGTACCACGCAAACCCAAAACAAAACTTCAATGCTATTGGCTCTAAACAGACAGTACACGGTGGCAAACTATCTGACCGCCGTGACTGATCCCAAACTGAGGAAGACATTAACAATGTACAGACTCAGTGACCACAGCCTGGCCGTAGAGACTGGCCGACACAGGCAGACCTGGCTAGAGAAGAGAGGCTGTGTCAGCTCTGTCCACAGAGACAGGTGAAGACAGAGCAACACTTCCTGCTGCACTGTCAAACATACCAAGACATTAGAACAAAGTTCTTTACAAAGATAACATGTAAACTCCAAGATGTTGAATCACTGTCTGAGCAGAATAAAATGCAACATGTACTTGGAGAAAATAGTGCCAGCAGCATAGAAGCAGCGAAATATGTGAGCGCATGTCACAGCCTCAGAGACAGCAACAAACACATAAACAGCTGTTCCTCACAGCTCACTCTGATCACTCCTCTACTTCATGGGTCTCTTTTCTTTATTTCTTTTTACATTCATACTTGAGGTTTGTAATAATATATTGTTGTAAATTGTTTAATGAATGAATTGTATTTGTATTTTTATCAATTTTATTGAATTGTATTATCCTTGACGCTTTGGCAATATTGTTCACCTGACATTCATGCCAATAAAGCTTATTGAATTGAATTGAATTGAGAGAGAGAGAGAGAGAGAGAGAGAGAGAGAGAGAGAGAGAGAGAGAGAGAGAGAGAGAGAGAGAGAGAGAGAGAGAGAGAGAGAGAGAGAGAGAGAGAGAGAGAGAAGAGAGAGAGAGAGAGAGAGAGAGAGAGAGAGAGAGAGAGAGAGAGAGAGAGAGGAGAGAGAGAGAGAGAGAGAGAGAGAGAGGAGAGAGAGAGAGAGAGAGAGAGAGAGAGAGAGAGAGAGAGAGAGAGAGAGAGAGAGAGAGAGAGAAGAGAGAGAGAGAGAGGAGAGAGAGAGAGAGAGAGAGAGAGAGAGAGAGAGAGAGAGAGAGAGAGAGAGAGAGAGAGAGAGAGGAGAGAGAGAGAGAGAGAGATAGAGAGAGAGAGAGAGAGAGAGAGACAGACACACATTGACCTTCAACAAAAAAAGGAGGTGATGTCAGGGTACTGACTAACAAAGAGACAGATGACTTGATTACCTGAGCAGGTGAGAGTCAGGGTGGAGGAAGAGGAATGTGAATCTGCACACTCCCTCAGAGCAGATCCAGACTGAACACAGTCAGGACTGATCATCCACACAGGTCTCTCTGAGGACTCCTCTCTCTTTCCCACAGAAACAGCAGAGCCACAGTCGAGATCTCTGCAGAGAACACCTGCTGCCTTCAGGGTCCAGAGAGAGAGATAGCCCACACTGGTCTCCATTCTCCTTGTTTCAGCTCCAGGTCTCCTGCACAGCGACTCTCTCCTCCCACCAGTCTGACCGGCTCTGAAGAGAAACAAGAGAGAGATCAGAGAGAGAATAAAGTGAGTTTGATGAGAACAGAATGAACCAATCACAGCTCCTCTCTACCTGAGCAGGTGAGGCTAACAGCTGTGCCAGGTGAGCAGGTGTTTCTCTCTGAGGCTGAGCTACAGTCCAGGAGAGCAGACTCATGGCCTCCACACTGGAACTCTTTGGTCCACATTGGAGCCTCCCCTTCTCCATAGAGCGCCCCCTGGAGGACTGAAGGAGCCCCACAGCCCAGCTGCCTGCAGACCACCTGAGCATCCTGCTGGTCAAAGTCAGCCTCACACACTGAGGACCAGGACGGGTTAGACGGTCAGAGTTCACCTCCAGTCTACCTGAGCACAGACTGGTCCCCCCCAGCAGCCTGACAGAGTCTGGAGAGGACAGAAGATCAAACAGAGAGAGGTCAAAGACACAGAATAAAAGAGATGATCAATATTTCAGATTCAAACTGGACTCAGTTCCAACATGAGTTCATGATGAACAACAGAACACTTCTTTACATCAGCACAGACTGCAGGTACCCTCACATCTACATCTGATACCCTCTACCAACTGGTCTCCATTAGTGAACCTTTCCCCGTGTCTTCAAACAATAAAACATCCTCCTCTGCAGATGTAACTCCTTGTTATTTTTCTAAGAGAATCTGTAACCTAGAATACAAAGATGTTTAGAGATGTTTCTAAAAAGTGAAAGTGATAGGGTCTGGACTGTCTCCATGTGAGGAGCCCCCCAGGGTGAAGGACTCCATGTGGTGTGGAGATACTGAAGAGCCCGGCTGAGCTGATCAGAGCTGTGTTCAGGAGGTCTTGGTGCTGTTATGGTGGAACCCAAAGAACCTGCTGGTGGAAACCAGAGGCTCAGAGAGAGGTGGAGCTGAAGAAGGAGTCCTTTCAGACTGGTTGGCCCCGGGGACTCCTGGAGCAGCACACATGTTTCATATACACACATCAGGGAGGCCGTTTGGAGACAAGCAGTGTTTCCATATTCACTGGGAACTACTGGACCCTTTAGAAGATGTGAGAGATGATGTCATTGGTGGTTTCACTGATGGGCTTACCTGAGCAGGTGAGAGTCATGGTGGAGGAAGAGGAACTTGATTTGCACACTCCCTCAGAGCAGATCCAGACTGAACAGGCAGGAATGATCTCCACACAGATCTCTTGAGGACTCTCTCTCCCACAGAAACAGCAGAGCCACAGTCCAGCTCTCTGCAGAGAACACTGCTGCCTTCAGGTCCAGAGAGGTATAGCCCCCACTGGTCTCCATTCTCCCTGAAGTTTCACCTCCAGTCTCCTGCACAGCGACTCTCTCCTCCCTCCAGTCTGACCGGCTCTGAAGAGAAACAAGAGAGAGATCAGAGAGAGAATAAGTGAGTTTGATGAGAACAGAATGAACCAATCACAGCTCCTCTCTACCTGAGCAGGTGAGGCTAACAGCTGTGCCAGGTGAGCAGGTGTTTCTCTCTGAGGCTGAGCTACAGTCCAGGAGAGCAGACTCATGGCCTCCACACTGGAACTCTTTGGTCCACATTGGAGCCTCCCCTTCTCCATAGAGCGCCCCCTGGAGGACTGAAGGAGCCCCACAGCCCAGCTGCCTGCAGACCACCTGAGCATCCTGCTGGTCAAAGTCAGCCTCACACACTGAGGACCAGGACGGGTTAGACTGGTCAGAGTTCACCTCCAGTCTACCTGAGCACAGATGTCCCCCCCAGCAGCCTGACAGAGTCTGGAGAGGACAGAAGATCAAACAGAGAGAGGTCAAAGACCAGAATACAAAGAGATGATCAATATTCAGATTCAAACTGGACTCA
>JAAOOA010002929.1:0-33525 GCA_012861695.1 Trematomus loennbergii | reverse complement strand
TAATGATACACGGGCAAGGCCAGGCAGGAAACATGCGACTTATCAGTAACTTTAGACATCGTAACACAATTTTAAACGAGATTTTATTGTAGATTATACATTTTACTGATACCAATTATATAATATTTACCTTGTTTATTAAAAATAAAAATAAAAAATATAATATATTTTTTAAATACATATTTTTTTAATTTAAATGTTTAATGTGGGAAGAGGGGGGGGGCGGCGCCCCTAGCGCCCCTATGGGCCGGCCGCCACTGCTTAATAGTCTGAATCAGGGAGGTGAGGTCTGGCAGGCTGACAGCTACAACCTGTAAGGCCGGTTTCCACGTGACTCTGACGTGTTTTTACTCTCTGGATTTCTAAGGGTGTGAAGCTTTATATATACAGTCTATGGTGTGAAGGCGTCCTCAGATCAGATGCAGGCAGACTCAGGACTGAAGAGGAAGAAATGAGCAGAGTTTCCTTCTCACCTGAAGAGAGTCTGTGAGTAGATCTGAAGAGAGTCTGTGAGTAGACAGGCAGTGATATCATAAAACTGTTAATGAATGCATTCAAACACTTGGTAGTTTTTTTTTTACCAGCTGTTCTATATTCACCTTGCAGGTGCAACTGTGGCTTTTATCCTGGATAAAGTGTTTAAGTCATGGATGTTAAAAGTTGAACGTCTTCATATTTGTCTAACATGATAGTTTACTATTCAATCATGAAGTATGACGCTGCGCTGTCAGTACGCTTGTCCATGTTTGTGAAACCCTGGTTGATTTACTGAGTTGATAACCAGCGTGGTAGGACCACTTAGCGAGATGTCGTTTGTTAGGGTCAGTTAAGATAACTCAAACATATCCAGGGTCTGTTTGAACATCTGTCTGAAATATTGTGTCGGGTTTCTCTCTGAGTGAAAGCAGAATGGGTTTAGAAAGATTTCCATGTACTGTTGTCAGTGTTTCAGGCAGAATGAGTTGCAGTCTGATTGTTCTCTGAGTTCTCGTCATCAGAGAAAAATGCACGGCGTGTCAGAACCCGCTCTAACAAGTCGTGACTGTTTTTATCAAACTATTAATAGTCTGAATCAGGGAGGTGAGGGAGAGTCTGGCAGGCTGACAGCTACAACCTGTAAGGCCGGTTTCCATGTGACTCTGACGTGTTTTTACTCTCTGGATTTCTGAGGGTGTGAAGCAGCCGCGGCGTTATGGGTGGGCCTACTGGGCCTAGGCCCACCCACTCTGTCACTGGGCCCACCCATTCATTGATCAAAAATGACTGGGCGAAAATATAGTTTCCAACTTTTTTATTTTTTATTATCAAAACTAACGATTACATAATAAAATAAGAGCAAACATGTGTTTCCCTTTAAAAAAACTTAGAAAATTAAAAAAAACATGAATTAATGTAATCGGGCAACGTAAAATGTGAATTTGGACCGAACTCATAGTGGAAGCGCGGGAGCAAACACATCGTAGAACGTCTCACGGGCGCGCGCAGATGGAGGACAGTGGACTGGACAGACACAAAAAATATACCGCACTCACTAACGATGTTCAGGTTTTCATTTGAAAGAGTAAGACGAGTCATCCTCACAGCAGGTGCTGCCTTAGAGAGACGAGAGTGTGTTTAATGTTGTCCCTCTGCGGGACGTAGCACCCGTTGCAGGATAACAGAAAATAGCATCCCAGTGCCGGACCTCTCAGCCATAGATGACCCGGCGGCTATACAGCCACATCTCATAAAGTACCCTCAGACACTTTTCGGACAAAAGAAAAGGAGCTCTGCTGCCCACTGGTATGACAAGAACACATTCTTGGAGTATAGCATTAGCAAGGACAGTGTGTTTTGTAAAATGTGCCGGCATTTTAGTGAGAGGCGGGGCCGGCGGAGAAGATACATTCAGTCGCCATGGTTACAGGGACTGGAAACATATCGACTATGCTCTCAGTAAACACGAATGCAGCGCAGCTCATGCAATAGCTATGGAGAGAAATACAAACTACTGACAGTGCGTGAAATCTGACCATGGAACCATCCTCCATCAGCTACTCAACCCAGAGGGCCGACAGGGAGAGATCGAAAAATCGGGAACACGTAACGTTTTACCGGACATAATTCTCACGTGTGCAAAGCAAGAGATTCCTCATTTCATATTGAGACTAAATATCTAGGGAAATGATTAAGAAACGTAGAGCTAAAATGTCATGCCATTTGCAACTACCAGAGCGCACCCTGACGCGGCAGGCATTCTCCAGCCCACATCAGCAAAGCTTATGAGTGTGAAGCAACAGTATCTGCTGCCCAGCTGCTTTAGTATTAAACGTATACTTCAGCTCATGAAAGCTCTGCAGTATCAGAAGGAAGTAGCCTAATGATAAATCTGCAGCCTCTGAAAAGTGCCGCTTCAGAGAACCAGTGCCTTTTACGCACGGCCGCTCACTTCGCTCGATCCGCTAAAGGACAGCACGCTGCGGTCTAACCCCACAGACACACATCAGGTGTTCGCTCATTATTCCATATTCTGCCGTTGTATGCTCTTTGTTTCTAAACGTATCAATGTATTGTGAACCAAAACTAAATAACATGCAGTATAACATTTATTTTCACTCATTGCGGCGTGCCGCTTAATCATTTAAATAATATTTAAGCTTCTCATAAGTGAAAATGTTTAAAACAGAAGGGTTTTGAAAAAGTGTCTTTACTATAGGAAATATGCATTATACCCAGGGTATAATATTACACAGTTGCCGACAATGATATGCAGGCATTTCTTTTTATTACATTTTTGTTAACGAGAAACATCTATTAGAACAGGCCCAGCCGAAATTACATTGGCCCACCCACAATTGAAATCCTGGCGCCGCGGCTGGTGTGAAGCTTTATATATACAGTCTATGGTGTGAAGGCGTCCTCAGATCAGATGCAGGCAGACTCAGGACTGAAGAGGAAGAAATGAGCAGAGTTTCCTTCTCACCTGAAGAGAGTATGTGAGTATATCTGAAGAGAGTCTGTGAGTAGACAGGCAGTGATATCATAAAACTGTTAATGAATGCATTCAAACACTTGGTAGTTTTTTTTTTACCAGCTGTTCTGTATTCACCTTGCAGGTGCAACTGTGTGGCTTTTTATCCTGGATAAAGTGTTTAAGTCATGGATGTTAAAAGTTGAACGTCTTCATATTTGTCTAACATGATAGTTTACTATTCAATCATGAAGTATGACGCTGCGCTGTCAGTACGTTTGTCCATGTTTGTGAAACCCTGGTTGATTTACTGAGTTGATAACCAGCGTCGTAGGACCACTTAGCGAGATGTCGTTTGTTAGGGTTAGTTAAGATAACTCAAACATATCCAGGGTCTGTTGAACTCCCTCCGCCGCCACACTGCCCAGCACACTGGAGATCACTAATGTCTCTCAGCCACCGTAGTGTCGTGTCAGGTGGCGTGTCGTGTAAGGGGCGTGTCGTGTAGTGTCGTGTACTTGCCGCGGCCGCAGCTAGACCATATTGGTTTAGGCTGGCCACTCATGTCGCGAGTGTTGACAGGGGGCGGGGGAGCACGCTCATGAACTGTTAGCGCCGGAACCTCGCAACGGCTGCGGAGCGCATTTGCGCCGCATTTGGGCATAAGATGAGGTGTGAGTCTGCGTGATTTGCGTGTAGGCAGGGGCAGCAGCCATATCATTAGCTAGAACTAGCTAGATCTGATGGATTTGGACATAAACGCGAGTGAAGTACCGGACACGAGAGAGAGAGATCAGCACTGCAGCTCTGCCCGCTGTGAGGGACCGGTGAGCGGAGCAAAACACACCTTTAGACGTCACCTAACACATTTAGCTATGGCACTGTCGTATACATTGAATTATTCAATTTGATAATATGTAATCAACTTAGGCATCCCTTCCAAAAGATCTATAAGCTAATGTTAGCAGATAGTGACAATGTATGCTAGTTAGCTAGCTCAACGATTCCTTAAATAATATTGCGACAGAAACATTTTTCTGTTCACATCACGCTCTGCCGCTCCAACTAGAGATGGCAAATCCGGATCCTTTTACGGACTCAGGGTCTTCTGAGTCAGTCATTGAAGAGATCCGGATCATACGAGTCATTTGAGTCATATGAGTCAGCATCACCAAGAGGGTAGAAATCCTATCGGTGAAACCGAAAAGTTGTTGCATTTCACGAGCATATTAAACTGACGTTATATTAACCTCCGCTACACAGTGTATTTTGCTTTAATAAAAAATGTTGATCACAAAAAAAAAAGGGTTATTTTGCGATTTGGCAAATCTGAGTCTGCTGTTGACTCGTGCATGAGGACGAGTCTGCTGGATCTCTGGATCTGCTGCTATATGGTTACGGCTCTGAGTCCGCACGAGTCTGCTGTGTTTTGCACAGTGAGACAGGATTTGCGAATCTGCGAGTCTGCTGTTGACTCGTGCATAATATAGCCGCGGGAGCCGGGTGCTAGAGGAGGGGCTATGCTCGTGCACATGGCGAGTATGGATCTCTGGATCTGCTATGCTATTACGGTTAGGTCATTGTCATCAACAGTGTTTGTTGTTTGTTTGTTTGTTTGTTTGTTTGTTAAACTGCTTAACTAATGGTAAGATAATGGTGAGGTAATCATTAGTTAAGGGTTACTACTGTTTTTGATGCATTACTTTACTTGAGGGGACACATACTGCTTAAGGAACGGTGAGGTAATCATTAGGTAATGGGTAACTACTGTTTTAGTAACGGTAAGGTAATCATTAGTTAATGGGTAACTACTGTTTTAGTAATGGTAAGGTAATCATTAGGTAATGGGTAACTACTGTTTTAGTAACGGTAAGGTAATCATTAGGTAATGGGTAACTACTGTTTTTGTTTGCGTTCCTTGAGTTTACCGTACCCAAACGGCCTAAGTAATGGTAAGGTAAATAATGATGACTTAAGCAGTAAAACGTGAGTCGGATCCACCTCCACCAGTTGATCCAGTGTGGGACCCAAGCCAGCCGAAGATGGCAGGTTTAAAAGGGCCCTGCTGCAGTGGACCATTGCTTCAATCAAAGTCTCCCAGGAACTCCTCATTAAGTAACCATTAACGAATGATTCATGAATACAGTACCCCCCAGTCTGTTTACCAGTAACTAACCATTAGTTAACTCAGGAACTCCTCATTAAGTAACCATTAACGAATGATTCATTAATACAGTACCCCCCAGTCTGTTTACCAGTAACTAACCATTAGTTAACTCAGGAACTACTCATTAACTAACCATTAACGAATGATTCATTAATGCAGTACCCCCAGTCTGTTTACCAGTAACTAACCATTAGTTAACTCAGGAACTCCTCATTAAGTAACCATTAACGAATGATTCATTAATACAGTACCCCCAGTCTGTTTACCAGTAACTAACCATTAGTTAACTCAGGAACTCCTCATTAAGTAACCATTAACGAATGATTCATTAATGCAGTACCCCCAGTCTGTTTACCAGTAACTAACCATTAGTTAACTCAGGAACTCCTCATTAAGTAACCATTAACTAATGATTCATTAATGCAGTACCCCCCAGTCTGTTTACCAGTAACTAACCATTAGTTAACTCAGGAACTCCTCATTAAGTAACCATTAACGAATGATTCATTAATGCAGTACCCCCCAGTCTGTTTACCAGTAACTAACCATCAGTTCCTCAATCGCAGTCACTGAGGAACTACTCATTAACTAACCATTAACTATCTAGTAGTTCCTCAGTAACTAAGCAGTCAACTAAGCACATTTTGTGTACCTTATTGTAAAGTGTTACCGTTTCTGCTCTTTAAAGTCAGGTTACCAAACCAAGACATTAAAGGAAAAGACAGAACTCACTGTGCTGACTGTCTTCAAGTTTAGGATTGACTTCCTGAATGTCGACATCTGAATTGAAGCCATTGTTACGCCCAGGTCTAGGGGAACCTAGGCGCAGCACAAAATGTGCACTCTCCCCACTCTTCCCATTCCCAAGAACATGGACACCGAGACAGAGAAAGCCGTTTGGTATTTTAATTACCAAAGTTTTTACAAGGAGGCGCAACAACCCACAAAACAAACAAATCTTTGAACACATAAATCTTGCCTAACAAATAAGAAAAATAAACGTACAGGCTTCTTACCTACTCTGACGTAAAAACAGGAGAAAACGAGAATAAACCAAAAGAAAAGGGTTTCACACTCCTGGGCAAATTCAAGCGTGTCCACAAGGACAGGTTAAAGTAGTTTCTACTTCTGAGGTTTCAAAACAAGCAAAATGACTGGTGTACGGTATAAGTACACCCACAGCACAACAGAACAGATATATATATACGCAACAGTGTTGGGAGTAGGAGAAGTCGAGTCAGAGGGGCAGAGGAACTGCACGGCTGCAGCTTAAATGCTCCCGTCTCCTCAGGTGGACCAATCAGCCTGTCGAGGGCAGCCAATCAGCTACCGGGCACCACCTGCTTACTCACACGCAGCCACACAGACACAGGAGGAAGAAGAAATATCTGCACACAAATGACATAACGACCCATTCATTCAAAGTCACATGGCAGCTGTTCTTTGGATCCCGAAGGCCTGTTATGGTTTTCAAAAGTACAAAATAAGAACATATAGTTCTGTAAGATAAATATTTTCTTTCTTGGTATCTTTGCTCTGCAGGTAGAAAAGATGGAGACACCTAAAGTCCTATTAAAAACTTTAAAAGCTTTGAAGGAAGAGGAATTTAAGAATTCAAGTGGCACCTGAGGAGGAGGTCCTAGAACTCCAGGAATCCCAAAGAGTGAACTAGAGAAAGCAAACCGGAGGGAAACAGTGGATCTGATGCGTATACTACTACGGCAGACACGACATTAAAGTGACCAGAGAAGTTTTGAAGGATCCCGAGGAATGATCTATTAGAGGCATTATCAGAATCCTCATCAGACCCTAAAGGTAGGTCTTTAAAAAAGAGTGTACCAAAATATAGCTATATATATAAATATAATTTTTTTATTTTTCACAGCCATGCATCATGTTTTTAGACTCCTGATATACCCCTCAGAGAACCATCACCTCCACATGGTGTTGGGGCTGAGGTACCCCTGAAAGCAGAGAGGTCAGGGTCACTAGTTTCTGGGGTCACCCTGTTGGTTCCAGGTGAGGGGTAGTAGAACCTTTATAGATCAGCATTTTAGGAATCCAATTACCTTCCAAAATATATCGCCTTTCGTCTCTTCCTAACCACAATTCCTTAACCTTTGTGAAACTGCTGACTCAGTCTCAGGATGTTGAATGGGACTGATGCACACTGAGTTCAGGAGGCAGAGCTGAGGGCTTGGAGAACAGCTGTTGTTGCTCAGGTGGTCAGAAGGGGCCACAGGGACACACTGTGGAGGTTTGTCCTGACATAGGATTGGACAGTTGTGATTTAATTCCTGTTCAATGTTGCATGGAGGCAGACAGTGTCATTGTCCATGCTTTAAAGGGGACTGTAGGGTAAGCTCTAAACATCAGAGGAGCACATTGCTCAGCCTCACTGGGATTGCTCACTGCAGATTCTGTCCTAGTCATTACTAACGGCCCAGCCCCCTACAGGTGGAAGGAGGTATCATTTGCCGTCCAACATGACTTGGGGAGGAAGGGACGGGTTATTACTGTGACCCCCCAGGGTGTCTTGTAGATGGTAGGCTACTGCAGGAGTATACTGCGACACAGTAAGAGCCATCCACTTCCTGTATAACTGGAGAGAGAGCTGTGTCCACACCCTCAGTGGGTGTTGGGATCTGCTGGTATCGTGCCTCATCTCCCAGCAGCAGGAATAAGAGTCAGTCAGGTTTAGGGCCATGGTTCTCTGTGGGAAAACTGATGGTTCTCTGTGGGGTGGAACTTATACTGGACAATGTACAAATAATTCTGCAACAAGATCCAGTGACTTGATATAAGGAAAATAACCTGCTATTTTGTCAGAGGAAGGCTGTGTTTCTCTGGCTTCAGCTCTGAGCTCCAACGCCTCCCATCTGAGAGAGCTGGACCTGAGCTGCAATCAGCTACAATCATCCAGGAGACTCATAGGCCACATTGGATTTCTCAATTGTGAGGCATTTTGGGACATTGTTGAGCTTCATATACAGCAGAGTTGGATTCAGCACCCCTTAATACCCCTAGAAATGTTGTATAGCATGAATAAACACAAAATGCCTTTGGGGTTCTGATTTTGTGAAAATTGACCCCGTCTATCAGGAGAGAAGCTGCTTTCTGCTGGACGGGAGGATCCACTCTGCAGTCTGGAGACACTCAGGTATGGACAGACTGACTTCCTCCTATTATTCTAATTTCATCTCCTTCATCTCTGGTCTTCCATCATGAAGGACGTCTCATTTCCCTTGATTATGTTCACTGCAGTGAGTTAACCTTCAAGTCTTATTACATGGAAACAGCCATTCAGTCCAAACATCAGAACCACTGGTTTCCTGGCTCTAGGGAGGATAATGATGGTCAGTTTATGGATTTGGTTCTGACTGAGATATCTCACCAACTGCTAAATGTGTTGAGATGAGATTCTGTTTAACATTTATGATTCCCAGAGGGTCGATCGGGACTTTTCCACCTGCACCACCGTGACATGTGATTGAATTGATAAAGACTCTCTGATTATCTTTACATCATTTCTTCTTCTTCTTCTTCTTCTCTCAAGTGCATGAGTCGGAAGAAGCAAAGTGGATTTTCTATCCTTTTTAGACTTTTCTATAATCAATAATGTTGGATATCTTGAACACACTCATTCATTATTCTTGAAGTCACACACACTGAAGTTTACTGATCTGGTTACATTTCAAACTGCATCATGTACAGAGCAAGAGATCATCTACTTCCTAGGACACTACAGACGTTGTTCATAGACAGAGAGGGGGGGTATCATCTGAGAGGAGATCTACATCTGAAACAACTCAAGGTCAGAAGAACTCTGAGAAGAGCAGAACAATCTGTGGGGGGGGGGTTTCATGGAGCGGCTTGGAGCAGGAGTTCAAACAAAGCACACATAGCATTCACTTTGAAGGATGCACAGAAACACTTCTTTGGGAAAGTATGAGAATGAAGAAAGGAGATTGAAGAGGAGAAATGATTGTAAATGTATAAATGTAAATATGTAAGTAGGAATAACTTTCAGAGATGATTGAAAGGATAATCATTGATCAGCAGGAAGTGAGGGGGATCAATAAGCATCTGCTCCCTCCTGCTCCCTTCGGACACATAGGATTTATTATTATGATGAACATTGATAAATACTTTATTCTAACAATACGCTGTTCTGTTTCTCACATGTGTTTCTTCCTCCAGGCTGGACCATGGTGGAGAGCAGAGGTTCAGAGCAGGTGATCTGAGGAAGTGTAAGTGTGGATCAGTCAGCTTCTCTCTAGAGCAGGGGTAGCCAACACGGTGCCCGCGGGCACTTAGTCGCCCGCAGGGGCAACGTGAGTCGCCCGCGGGGCATGTTCTAAAAATAGCTCGCCAAGCAAATCCAAAATGTATAAAATACACAAAACAAAAAAGGAAATGTAATTAAAAGAATCTACCCTATGCATAAAGGAAACCTCAATCATAGCGAACTCTATCTACTTACTACAACTCTATATCTATCTAACACCCCTCCTCCCCCCACCCCCACAATGAATATCGACCAATCACGTTCTTGCTTGATTTGCGGGACCAGCGTTGCAGTCTGGAAGAAAAGGCACCTCCCCGCTGATGTTCCTTCTGGCAGAATCTACACAACACATCAGCCCCATTGAGCAGCCTATCATGCAGCCTATACAGCACATGAGGGGCAGAGCTTTACTCTTATGGAATGCCATTTAAGCCAAAATTAAATAAATAAATACATAAATAAATAAATAAATAATTAAATAAATACATATATATATATAAATATGCCTATGAAATACATTCTGAAATAAATAAATGAGGCAATAAATATGTATACATGTACATTTAAATACACATTTATTTATTTCATGGGACTTTTATTTCATAATGACACATTTATTTATTTCAGGGTACTTTCATAATGAGACATTTCCATTTCTTATATGCAAATGAACGGGGCGTGGTTAGCTCACAGATCCAGACCAAAGCAACAGCACCGCAACACTGACTCAATAGCTCTTGTTTCACACTCAGCCTGGTTTAGCTCTGGTTCTTCCTGTTTCAGCCGCAGCGGAGCCGGCTCTAAACACCGAACACCGGTTCTTAGCTGACCCCACTTGGCTGCCCGGCAAGAACCACGCTCACGTCGGAAGGGGGCGAGATTAACCTGAGCCATAATAACAGTTTATGGCGAGTACGGAAAATGAAAGTTGTAACAAGCAGTAGCGCTGAGCAAAGTGACTAGAACGCAACCACACACTTATAAACAAACACACTTTATAAAGTCAGGCAACACTAACCAGGCTTCGTGTGATTCTGTTTATTTGTACCTTACTTTGACCATCCGTTCGCTGTTATTGATCATTGTGGAGAGCAGGCAGACGTTTTGTTTTGTATTATAGCAGCTATCAGATGGAATCAATACATGGGCTGCCCAGGTTGTCATGTCCGACTATCACAAGTAGAATCATAATGAAAAGGTCAAATGTGCCTGTAGAAAACGGCTTATGCCACAATAGGATAGCAACAAGTAGTCAAGATAGTCAGTTCAGCTTCGGTTGCTGTTGCATAACTGCGGTCAACTCAGCCGTCTCTCGCCTTCGCTTGGTCAAATCAGCAGCTATTCATTTTTGAGTGCGCAATTAATAGCGCCTTTACGGTAAACTGACACTGTTTGACTCAGTCCTAGTTTGACTGCTACAATCAAATGAAGTAGGCTACTTTTACTGTGTACTTTTTGGGTAATACTCTCAAAGTCCCTGAGAACAAACTCATGCCACTTCTGCTATATTTGATGAGATAAAATGATTTTTAGCCATAAGTTCTTAATAAAATTGGTAGTGTTGGACTCAGTACTTGTTAGACTACTACCACAAATACAATGAAGTAGGCCTACTTTTATTGTGTACTTTTGAGTAATACTCTGTCAAACTCCCTTCCCGAGTACAATCATGCATGTTTTTAGCTATCTTTGATGAGAGATAAAATGGTATTTTGCCAAAAGTTCTTAGTTAAATTGATAGCCTACTGTTGGACTCAGTACTACTTGGACTACTACCACAAGTACAATCAAGTACTTTTACTGTGTACTTTTTGAGTAATACTAGGTCAAACTCCTGTCCTGAGTACATTCTTTCATGTATTCTGCTATCTTTGATAAGAGATAATATCTATATTTCAGGTATTTATTTAAATAAGAAGTGACCTTTGAATAAATATTGCAAAACAAAGCCTATATCACCTGCAGGCTTAGCCATGTGTATTTCTTCCTGCACTACAAGATTTCGATGTGTACACATCTGGGCCATTTATTGTGTAATTTCTCCAAACATATACAAATGCCTGTATTGGAGTCAAAAAGGTGCAGTAGAAGGACTTTAGCAGCATCATGAGAGGCCAACAAGAGTGACTGGGTGTGTCACTGTGCTGAAGGAAGGTTGTGAACAGCTATCCAGGATAGTCTCTAAAGACTTTCCAAGGGGTAACAATGCTGCTGCTGGAGTACTGATGTAGTGGATCGAGTGTTGATGTCATCTGTCTACCTTCTCCTCTTAAAATACTCTGTCTAACATTATCTGTACATTACATTACATTACATTACATTACATTACATTACATTACATGTCGCTTTTATCCAAAGAGACTTACATACATTCAGTACTGTGGACAATCCCCACAGGAGCAATTTGGGATGAAGTGTCCTCCCCTGATTCGAAGTCCAGCACACTATCCACTGAGCCACAGCCTCCCAGTATTGTGAACGCTTTTAACGCTTATTAAATATAGCAGAAAACATGCATTATTCTACTCAGGAGGGGAGTTTGACAGGGGATCACTCAAACACTTGATTGTACTTGTGGGAGTAGTCCAAGTAGTACTGACTCCAACAGTATCAATTTCATGTAGAACTTGTTGCAAAAAATCATTTTATCCCTCATCAAATATAGCAGAATACATGAATTATTGTACTCAGGAGGGGAGTTTGACAAAGGATTACTCAAGAAGTACACAGTAAAAATACTTTATTGTACTTGTGGGAGTAGTCCAAGTAGTACTGAGTCCAACAGTCCCAATTGTATTAAGAACTTATGGCAAAATACCAAAATACCAAAATACATCCATGTTCTTTGAGTAAACACTGAAGGGGTCCCACAGACCCAAACAGACACAAAGGTTAAAGGTCAGCATGTCATAATGTTAAAATGTGCTAAATATATACACTGCAAAAACAACAAAAAGAGGAGTAAAAGTAGCTCACGACTTGTTTTTTTTTTGAAAGTAGCCCTCACCCTAAAAAAGGTTGGAGACCCCTGCTCTAGAGACACAGATGATGGAGGTGCTATTTATTCATTAGAACATGACCTCTTGAAGCTTTATAGAAAGATCACTGACAGAGAGGAAAGCCTTCAGGTGAGTCTGGTGATAAACTGCTGTCTGTGTCTCTCCTCAGATTCCTGTGGACTCACCCTGGACTCAAACACAGTGAGCTGGAGACTCAAACTGTCTGAGGACAACAGGAAGGTGACATGTAGAACTTGGGAGAGGCTGCCATATCCTGATCATCCAGAGAGGTTCTATGGCAAGGCTCAGCTGCTGTGCAGAGAAGCTCTGACTGGTCGCTGTTACTGGGAGGTCGAGTGGAGAGGAAGGGTTTATATAGCAGTGACTTACAGAGGAATCAGGAGGAAAGGAAAGGGAGATGAATGTGGGTTTGGAGAGAATGATCAGTCCTGGAGACTGTTCTGCTCTGATAGAGGTTACTTTGTCAGCACAATAAGAGAGGAACAAACATCTCCTCCCCCTCCTCCTCCTCCTCCTCCTCCTCCTCCTCCTCTGGTAGAGTAGCAGTGTATCTGGATCATGCTGCTGGCTCTCTCTCCTTCTACAGAGTCTCCTCCTCCTCACTGATCCTCCTCCACACCTTCAGAGCCACATTCACTGAACCTCTCTACGCTGGGTTTGGGTTAGATGATGACTCCTCAGTGTCTCTGTGTCCTCTGTAGGAGGAGACCACTTCCTGTCCTGGGTCACATGATGTTTTAAATGGAGGCTTCTCTGTTCCTCCTCCTCCTCCTCCTCCTCCTCCTCTCCTCCTGCTCTCCTCCTCCTCCTCCTCTCCTCCTCCTCCTCCTCCTCCTCCTCCTCCTCCTCCTCCTCCTCCTCCTCCTGCTCTCCTCCTCCTCCTCCTCTCCTCCTCCTGCTCTCCTCCTCTCCTCCTCCTCCTCCTCTCCTCCTCCTCTCTCCTCCTCTCCTCCTCCTCCTCCTCTCCTCCTCTCCTCCTCTCCTCCTTCTCCTCCTCCTCTCCTCCTCTCCTCCTCTCTTCCTCCTCCTCCTCCTGCTCCTCTTCTCCTCCTCTCCTCCTCCTCCTCTCCTTCTCCCTCCTCCTCCTCCTCCTCTCCTCCTCCTCCTCTCTCTCCTCCTCTTCTCCTCCTCCTCCTGCTCCTCCTCTCCTCCTCCTCTCCTTCTCCTCTCCTCCTCCTCCTCCTCCTCCTCCTCCTCCTCCTCCTCCCCTCCTCCTCCTCCTCCTCCTCTCCTCCTCTCTCCTCCTCCTGCTCCTCCTCCTCTCCTCCTCCTCCTCCTCTCCTCCTCCTCCTCCTCTCCTCCTCTCTTCCTCCTCCTCCTCCTGCTCCTCTTCTCCTCTCTCCTCCTCCTCCTCTCCTTCTCCTCTCCTCCTCCTCCTCCTCCTCCTCCTCCTCCTCCTCCTCCTCCTCCTCCTCCTCCTCCTCTCCTCTCCTCCTCTTCTCCTCCTCTCCTCCTCCTCCTGCTCCTCCTCCTCTCCTCCTCCTCCTCCTCTCCTCCTCCTCCTCCTCTCCTTCTCCTCTCCTCCTCCTCCTCTCCTTCTCCTCTCCTCCTCCTCCTCCTCCTCTCCTCCTCTCTTCCTCCTCCTGCTCCTCTCCTCCTCCTCCTCTCCTCCTCTCCTCCTCCTCCTCTCCTCCTCTCTCCTCCTCCTCCTCTCCTCCTCCTCTCTATCTTGCAGCATCAAATAATTATGACATTGACTTCAAAATGTAGCTTTTCACTATTTTCGACCATATATAGCAATTGTTCATGTTTGCTCTAATAAATGCAGTTTTTCTGGTGTCTTTACAAATACATCCTGTTTTTTGAGAATCATTGATCTATTCCATAAAGAAAAAACACCCCACAAGCAATGGCATTACGTAAACAAACATTTAAAGAGTTAACATTCTGATAATGAATGAATATTGGTATTTGGTAGTTATGATAAGGGTGGTTAAGGATCTTAGCATTTCACTTCAATACATTTTTCGGGGGCTGACTTTTTTTCTCTAAGGACATCAGAGCAACTCTTTTATAAGGTCTAAAACTAACCGGTCTGTCAAAATATCCAGTCAGTACCAACAATGCCACCCCCAATATAAAATCATCTATAATTTGACCTAAGGTCCACATGTGCAACTAAATAAACAAGCACCATTTGCTGAAGAAAGACTGATATTTGTTCAACAGCTCAGAGAAGTAGTAGTTCATTTGTCAATAGCCATAACCTAGGTATGAAAGTTTTTGAACACTATATAAGTGCATTTTCAGCGGTATTAACAATAGGTACTTCAGCAGCCCAAGATTTCAAAAGGTCAAATGATGTGTTTAGTCTCTTTAAAATGTGACGGTACATAGATTTTGGTCTAAACTTTACAATGATATATTACTTTAAGCTTTGGAGTAGGTTGCCCTCTTTCATACTGGCTCTATGCGTAAACATGTAGAATTTTTTTTGAAAGAATTGCAATGATATAGGGTTGAAATAAGGAGTAATAGCATATAGAAAGCTTATATTTTTGCAATGCTATAATGCATTTTTCAAAACTATAGACCTTTAAAAAGTCACTATGAGACATGGTCCATCTACATTGGCACAACCAACCCCCTGGCTCATTAACTAAGTATAGTTTATAAACTCAATTATTGAGTTATACATTCATATGTTATCAATTCATCTGTTCATTGCTTTCACGATAATGAATAGCTTAACTGTTATTTTTACACAACAGTAAGAAAATACCAATTCAAATTTCCAGAGGCATAGACATTACATACACAATGATATAAAACAGAAAAACAACAAATCCTCATATTTACAAAGCTGGACTTATTATAAATATTGTTATTGCTTCATCAATTGTATTGATGTAATATCTCAAAGTGAGAGTATTCACAGAGAGGCACAACTTAAAGATCAGACAGAATGGCCGTTTCTCAATGTCGAGTAAACCTGCTGCAGAGCCACTATTTCAAGTATTCTACGTCATCGAGTGGCGCCGAATGCTGGGCATTTAACATGCATTTAAACAGTCATTCGGCGCCACTCGATGACGTAGCATACTTGAAATAGTGGCTCTGCAGCAGGTTTACTCGACATTGAGAAACGGCCACAAACTGACTGAGCAGCTCCATCGGCTCCTGTGTTCACTGGTAAGTTTCTAATGCGTACAAGAACGTTTTTTTCTATATCCCCTTAGGGGCTCTGTATGTTGCAATATATTTACAAAATGTTTTGACAGCAGCATTTGTTTCCTCGAAGGGAAACCAAGCAGTGCAGCTGATCATAGTTTTAGCTGGTGCTTTCAGGAATATTACAGCTAAATACAAGCTACAGTATGACAACCAATGAGCTAGTCCCTCTCATGTGCGTTTGGAAAGTAACAAATGTGCGTCTGTTCACCCATTTTTTAAATCATGCATTTCTGCTCTACCCTGTCACCTGTTTCTCTATTAGAGTACCAGGATGTAGACAGAAGCCGCAACCAAAGTACCCATTAAACTGTGTGGTGTTTTGCATTGTAGGTCTTGCCTTTGAGTCTACACAGCAACAAAGTCCAACAGCTTTGCTGTTCACACAGGTTCCATTTTCCCTCCAAGACACCTTTGGAGGCCAATGTTTTTGCCTGATCAACAAAGGGTCTGAGAAAAATAGACACGACAGACTCATGGGAACCAAACCAAAGACCTGTAAGCATTACATTCTGCGCGGGCGGTGCGCGCTTTGTGACGTGCAACAACATGTGACAAACAACAAAAACGTGTGAGTTTTAACAACATGCTTATTTATTGACTTTTCATTCCTGTATGGCAATATTCATTTTGCACAAAGATGGCACTGTTTGTCAGAGCACTTCATCCTTCTGGGTTATATATAGAGGATATTACCTTATTTTTTTAACACAGTATTTATTGTGAAATACATGCCTTGTACATGCCATAGTGTTGGATGATTTATCCGACTAAGATATTTTAATTAGGTAGAAAATAGTGATATACAGTGTAAAAGTCCTGCATTTGTGGCACCCCTGGGATGTGTGACCACATTCATATAATTATTATTATTTAGAGTTAGAACATGCATTTATTTTGTACATCTGTTATTTTCATTTCACTAACGGGGTCGATAGATGCAGTAAGTAGTGAGGCGGAACGTTTGTGTTCGATTCAATGGTTCCGGGGTACCGATTAAAGCGACGGACGTTCCCGGGGTTTCCGGTTTCCTCAGAAGTAATCTGGAAGGAAACTGAACACAACGTGTCCTCATTACTTCTGTTTCACCTGCACCATACAGGTTGGTAAACTGTGCATAAATCACAATGAATCCCCCATAAGGTTTGTGAAGATAATATGTAACGGCCCGCTAACAGTTAAAGACTTTGTAGCGCTGTTTACATGTAAAACCGTTAAATAGTGTGTGTGTATTAGCCTAGCTTCCCCGGTACGGCGCCATTTTGGGGACAACGTGATCTGACGCAGTAAGGATACAAGTTTGTCAGTATATCTGAAGGCTCCCGTACACTGAGTGTTTACATGCATGTATAGTGATTGTGAGTTTGTAATAAATAAGTACTTTGTAAGGGTTATAAGTTAGTTACTGTTGGTAAAACAGTAAGGTTGTTTCAGGGTTCCTACGGTCATTGAAAACCTGGAAAAGTCATGGAAATTCAAAATGCTAATTCCAGGCCCTGGAAAACGATATTTTTCCCAAAGTTTTGGAAAAGTCATGGAAATGTAACCAAAGTTGCATCAAATATAATTTATATTTGAGCTAATAGCCGAAATAGTAATACTATAATGATAATAAATACTGTATCGTATAGTAATGAAACATAAAATGGCATTTAACTGACGAGGTGTTTTGCTGGTGAGAGATTTTAGTTGCTTTAGCGTGTAGAAGCTAGTAAGCCTATTGGATTTGTTTTAGATAGGAACAACATGTTTCATATGCAGACCTTATTTTCCTGTTCCATGTTCAAATAAACCATTTTCAGTGGTACCGCATGGAAAATTAGGTAAAGGTCATGGAGAAGTCATGGAAAATCATTGGTGAAAAAGTGTATGAACCCTGTTGTTTGTTACACTTAAATATGTTTCAGTAATGCATTTTAGTGACCTGCCATTAATGGCAGAAGGTAAATAGTCAACATGACAGGTTAGAGGGGTCATGAAATACTACTTTTAAGTGAAAGTAAAAAGAAGAGTAGTATTAAATACAGGTTAATACTGTATACAAATGTATTTAAGGTACACAGATTTTATTGAATGTGAAATTCAATTCGACATAGGCCTATGTGTTTATCACATAAAAGAGTAACATACAGACAGAGTGAAGGTATGTGAATGGTTATTGAGGAATGTAAGTCGAAACTGAAATGCATAAGATAATTAATATGTTTATATGATTTTGTGTAATAAAACAACCTCAGAAGTAATCTGGAAGGAAACTGAACACAACGTGTCCTCATTACTTCTGTTTCACCTGCACCATACAGGTATCATAACTGTTACTGTGGTCCTCATATCGGGGACCCGTAACACATTCATAAAGTTATTCAAGTCGTTGAATAAAGTAAGATGTTTAGGTAAAGTAAACCTAAGTAATAGTTCAAATGTATTTGCATCAAAATGTACTTAAAGTACTAAAATGGAATATTACATTATTGGATTATAATTATTAATGCATTAATTTACTTTAATGTTGCAGAAAATAAATGTGAATCTCAATAAAGTGTTATCTTAACCTGTAAGAATGCATGATACATTATTTGTTGATTGCATGTTGTAGTATATTTCTTAATCTTTAAAGTAGGTAAAACTATTAAATATATTTTGTGGATTAAATAGTACAATATTTTACTCAGTATTTAGTAGTTGTCAGAAAGAGCCAGAAATGGACACCCTGGGGTAAAGTAAATGTACCCTGAAAACAAAGCACTTGGATCAAATGTATTCAGTTACTGTTGTATTATACGATGTTGCCTTTGTCTAATTGGGCTTTTATCCATGTTTCCAGAAAATACAGAAGAAGCAAAAAGAAAAGATCTCTTGGCCATATTGCAGGAGAGGAAAAAAGAAACAATTGTCTCCACTCTGCCCAACACAAACAAAACAATGCAGAGAATATACTCCCTCCGATGACTCCGATGATGATGGAGCGGTTGTGCCTCAACAACTCTTTGAGGAGGCAAAGCTGAAACAACGCCTCTATCACAAGAAATTGAACGAAATGAGTGCAACTGAATGAAAACCAAAAAAAGTAAGTCATAAGGTTTTTAGTTAAAGTATATATGTATGGCATATTATGATAGACAAATCATAAACGTTTTCTATTGTTATTGAGTCATGAAATGATTATATTCCCAAAGTGTCTGCGTTTCAGTTCATTGTGTGATGTGATATTTAAGTGTACTTGTGTCAAAGTTGCATGGTATGAGGCTGCTACTTGTTTAAGTTACATCATTACAATATACCATCCAGATACGAGCTTTCAGTGATTGCTGAATATTAACAACATGTGTGCAAGTGGACTACGACTATAGACAACGAACTACTAGATGTTACTTAATATTAGTTGTTCTTGTAAGTTAGCTCCTCATAACATATTCCCTTCTGTCTTAGGCTGGAGGAGCAGGAGAAAGTGACACACTGCGTGTTTTAAATATCAAGTTGCAGCAACATCTTTTCAAACAGCTGAACCCCACAGCAGATGAAAGTAGTGGTGAGATTGATTTGTGTTGTTCTTATTACACGGTCCTTATAGGATGCCATTTGATCAACATGTTGAATTTGTCATGGTTGATTCCTGAAAGAAATGTGATAGTCAAAGATTGAAGAATTATTTAATTACATAAAATGTTTTCTGTAATTATGAACCATTTTATCTTAAAATAATGTTTCCACTAATGAACAATTATGATGCAAACAATATGTGTTTGAACAAGTTTTGTCCCATAATATAATTGTATAGACTTTCATAGACTAGTTTCCAGAAATGGGAATAAACTGTCTCTACTTGCTCGGCTAAGCGCTAAGCCATTTTTAACTTTTGAGAGATGTTTTTTACGATGAGTTCAGCGGCACCTCTCAGCATCCATTTGACATCAAACTCTAAAAATAATAAAATAGTTTTAAGCTGTTTGATCTTTTATGGGGTTAATCATCTTTTATATTTGTACAGAAAGTGACAATGAAATAAAAAGAAAGCCTGTAAGACTTAAAATAAGGTTTATGATGCTTACTTTTATTTGTTCGTATGTTTTCAATCACTTTTCAAATTGGTGACATGGTGGCTTGTCTCCTCTCTTACTGTCAAAGATCCCGGTGCCCAAGAAGACCATCATTGGTTAGTGTTACCTCCAAAGTGCCTTCTGATGTTAAGACATGTTTATTGCAATGTTCAACAGTGCAAATGAAAGGACAAAGCTGGCATTAGTTAAGTTAAATATTTGTGTCTGACTTCTTCTTCTTGCTCTGATAAGACTTGTTATTAATGATGTGATCACTTAAGAGCTGCTCTGAAATGTAAACTCAACTGTTAAAGCAAGTGGGTGGATTTCAACGAGGTGCAACTGTTACCTGTCTTCACCTTATGCTCTATAACATTACAGAGGCAATGAGTTGGCACCATGTCAATCCCCAAAAGGAGATGAGGTTCAATATTTGGTTTAGTTTACAAGTATACCGTGCACTAACAAGTACAACTACTGAACATGCAGTATATTCAACGTTGTACCCCTCTCAGATTCTCCATCATTGAACAACCTGTAAAGTATAACATTCAATTGGGAGAAGATATGAAAGTGCGTCCAGAGGTCTGGTCACATATCGAAGCTAACACGCGGGACTCTCTCTTCGTGAAAGAGTTGGCAGTGGCAGTTTGGGGCACGAAGACGCTTCGGGAAAGGAGCCAGGGAAGCAGTGCCCGAAGTCCACCCGGCAGCCTTTAACCCCAAAGAAGCTCACATCTGTGAAAGGTATGGCAATCTAAGAGCACTAGCCTTGCTCTTTGTTGAATTGGAAGGACTTGGTTATTTGTCATTTAATATTGAACATTAATATAATTCATTTTAATTGATCATATTTCCTTTGTGGAAAGTCCTGGTCCTGCTTTGTTCGGACTGATACATTTTAGACATATTTGATTTTCAAGTACTTCTTTATTTGTCCATTTCATTTTAGTCTGCTTCAAGAGGTGGCTTTCAAAAAGAAACTTGGAGGAGAGCGAAATGAAGGCCAGATGGGCGAAGGCTGGACACTACATCACGGCAAAAATACCAAACCTCTGAAGACTGAGAATGCTTTATTATTTATAGGACTCTTTATTTATTTATTTATTTGTAATTAATTAGTTGATATTGATGTGTTAATGTGTTATTGTAATTCGTTTTTTTATTTTTTAAATATTTAATTATATTTATTATTTTTGAATTAAAATGCAAATGTTGTATTTATGTGTTTATCTGATAAAACCTACGTCAGAAATGAGCATGCTTGTCATATGTCTCTCTCCATAGAGGCTGAATCATCATGTTAATCACATAGCTATCATATGCCTCAAACAGTCCTGATGCTCTTCTAGGTAATCACACATCCTGTCATGTTCACAGCTACAGTTGGGATACCTTTGTTATCATGTTACTCTCATGTTGGAAGAGGACATTCAGGATTTTCACAACAAATACTCAAATCTATAAAAGCTCACAGCCCTGGCCACTGTCTCTCTCATAACTAAGAGGCAGATAGCATGTTAACAACAGGAGGAATGTATAAAGTATATGTACGCAAATTGAACCCAGATCATTTGAGAAGTCGAATGCAGGGTTGTTTTATCATAATCTCTTGACCCGCCCTCTGCAGGTGTGATGGAGAGGTGATGTTCCAGTCGGAGGAGTGTGTTGTTAACTTATTGTATTTTGCTATAACATTATATATATACAACTATTTGTTACTATTTATTAAATGTACTTATCTTTGTTGTTACTGCAATAAATGACAGTGAACAAATCTTTAATATGTTCATGTACTCTGGTATATATACCATCATACTAGTATTTATTGTGGCTCTGGTATTCTTTCAGCATGCCCCCAGCATAGTATGTGTAATACTATCATTAAACACAACAACATACCGTGCTGGTGGATCATGCTGGTCCCCAGTATGATCCATGATGGAGGATCATGCTGGTCCCCAGTATGATCCATGATGGTGGATCATGCTGGTCCCCAGTATGATCCATGCTGGTGGATAACCAGCATGGATCACTCTGGGGACCGGAGGCCTGTACTACGAAGCTGGTTCAACCTAACCTGGATATGTTTGAGTTAGCCGGTTGGCCCAATCCAAAACATACGCGCTCTCGCTAAGCGGTCCTATGACGCTGGTTATCAAGTGGATCGCTCAAGCCAGCCGTGTCCTATCTAGTTAGGTGCGCGTTCACATGAAAGGGGTGGTATCTGGAGCATTCGACCAATCACAAACATGGACAAGCGTACTGACAGCGCAGCGTTATACTTCCTGAATGAAAAGTGAACTTTAATATTAGTCAAATATGAAGAAGTTAAACTTTAAACATCCATGACTTAAACACTTTCTCCAGGATCAAAGCCACATAGCTGCACCTGCAAGGTGAATACAGCTGGTAACAGAGAAAGTGTTTGAATGCGTACATTAACAGGTTTATGATATCACTGCCCCGTCTAAGACACGATCTGACTTTAATTACATTTGACTCCAGTGTTTCGTCAACTTAATGTGTTGCTTAAAATAATACTTCTGCATCCAGTATGTGACACTGTGAGTGTTGCACGGCCAGATACGGCTCAGCTGACTCAGATAAGGAAATATATGATACATTATGATATGATATGATATGAATGATAATGGGACACATCGACGTCTGCACTCACAGTGCCGCGGACTGTACGTAATGTCACTCTGATCCGGTTACTTATGTCGTGGCAGATATTTAAGTAAGCTTTCTTAACGCTAATGTTATAATAGTCAGATTGCTCTGAAGATGGGAGGAGGGGATATTCTATTCATGTTCACGTTCACACAGTCAGGTGATTTTGGCCGGCCGTCTTTCCTGCAATGGCAGTTCTTCTGTATTTTCCTTTCTCCTGTAATATGTCTCCGGAGCAGGTTAGCCGCTCAGCATCAGTTACCATGGAGATCTAGCCCGCTAAGAAGAGAACCAGCGTCGTAGGACCGGAAACCCAGAGCTTAGCTCGCTAAGCGAAAATCCGGCTTCGTCGTACAGGCCTCTGGTGACCACCGACATGTTGACCACAACAATGACTCATAAAGCCTCGTAAACATGTCAACAAATAACAGCCAGTGGAGAAAATATCAAATAAGTTGGAGGACAACTCTTTAACTCCTTTAATTCTGGAGGTTCATGCAACAAATAATAATCCTGTAATATGTATTAAATCCTGCAGAAGAAAGTTTCCCTCAGCCTTCAGAGGAGGAAGATGTGCAGCATGGTCCGGTGTCTGCAGGAAGTGGAATTTAAATAAATAAAAGTCCACAGAAGAGAGAAGAGTGGGCAACAAGTGCACAGAAAGTTATTTCCATGTGACTAAAGTCTGCATCCTCGATCCTGCCTCCACAGATTCACTGCAGAGGATAGATGTCAAGCTGCTAGTGTGTAAACAAGGCAACTTCCGGGTGTGGATTTCAGAATGAAAGAGCAGCAACAGGTTTGATATCTAAAACACCAATTTACACATTCAAACTAAGTGTTTTTATGATCAAAAGAGTTGTTATAATGTAGTAGCATTGCTGGTGGAAACAACAGGCAGTAAGAGAGTGCTAAACTGCCTAAATTCCTAGTTTTATGTTATGTATTCTTTTATTTTGAAGGAACAGCTAATATACTTCTGGGACTTCTAGGCTTTTGTCTTTTTTCCCGAAAAGTTCTCAAACTCTATTTCCTTTATACAAAATATTTAACAAATACTAATGAGGATGTATTCAATTGGACAAAAATAAGATTTTATTGATAATTTTGTTAAATGTACGTGCTACAAAAAGTGTAACAAGATCACTTCCGGCTACGGTTTTCAGAATAAAAGAGCAGCAACAGGTTTGACAACTAAAACACAAACTAACTGTTTATATGATCAAAACGAGTATTTATGATCTAGTAGCATTACTGGTGGAGACAACAGGCAGTAAGAGAGTGATACACTGCCTGAATTAATAGTCCATATGACTTGGTTTTTATTTATTATCTTATTTTGAAGGAGCAATTTCTTGGATTTTTGTCTTTCTTTCCTGAAATGTTCACAAACTCCATTATTTTTATTTGAAATATGTTAAAATTATAATAAATAATACATTTAATTAAAAAAGGTTTTAATAAAATTGGTTACAGATAGGATTTAAAAAAATAATTTTGCTAAATGTACATGTTATAAAAGTGTAAACAAAGTGACTTCCGGCTGCGGTTTTCAGAATAAAGAGCAGCAACAGGTTTGAAAACAACATGATTCAATATACTTTGATTGAATACAAGCAGGACATTAATAATTAACCTGCTGAAATGATGCTTTATATTACTTTTAATTGATATATTACTTTTATTTTAAAGGAACAACACCTGAAATGTCCTAAATGCAAAACATAAACAATTAATAAATTAGATGTTATTGAGCATTTGGTTTACCTGAGGAGCTCCAGAGCAGTACATATTGTAGAAATTAATTCAAAATGCCACCTTGACCCTGTAAGCTACACTTAAGTATTTAGGTGGTTTTAATGGAGTTAAATATCTTCCTCCACATTGACCAAGATGCAGTGTCACTACAAAAGTAAACCATGAATGGAGTAATGCTGCTTCACTATAATCGCTTTCTGTCTCCACATAATAAAGCACACAGCAGTCGGTTAACGAAGAGCAGTCAGAAAGCTCTGATTGGATCATTAAGCTTTAAAATAACTCAATGTTTTACACGCTCTGCAAAGCCATCAGTTCTTCAGATGAGGTGTGTGTGTGTGTGTGTGTGTGTGTGTGTGTGTGTGTGTGTGTGTGTGTGTGTGTGTGTGTGCGTGTGTGTGTGTGTAGGGCTGCACGATTTGCGGAAATAATGTAATTGCGATTTTTCTGACAGATATTGCGATTGCGATTCAATTTGCGATATATATATATATAATCTAAAAGGACATCAGGAGAGTGTTTCCATAGATACAATACACACACACACACACACACACACACACACACACACACACACACATACACAGAGACAGACACACACTCAGACACACATCATTTTTTATACAATATCATTTATTTATTGAATCAAACATGTTTCCCAAATATCCTTGAAGTCCTTGGAAGTTTGTGAATAAGGGGTTTGAACTCGTTTATTTGGGCGAGAATTTCTCTTTTTTTATACTCTATTTATTTAAATCCTACTAATTCATACAATAGCCTTCCTCAGTGTTGTAACACCTTGAACTCGAGGGAATGAAGCCTGGAAAGAAGTGACAGTGAACATTTCATTTGAACAGCCTGAGAGTCCTGTGAGGGGATTTAAGGATTCACTTCTCAACAGGTGGGGAATCCATTTATTCTGCAGCACACTCATGACATTTGTTTTTATTTAACTCATTTAAAAGCACATTAATCATCAATAAATTAACCTCTTCTCATTTGAATCATCAGCACATGGAGAGGCATTATTTTAGAGATGTCTTAATCACAGGTTAGCCCTCTGGTGGAGTGTGGTGGTACTGCATGCTCCAGGTATTATATTGTAATGTGTGTTTGCTGCCAGCAGGGGCGCTACACTTCCAGATGTCATTGTGCATCCTCTGCTGGAGGCCTTCATGCAGATGTAACACACATTAACACAACTTCGGTCTTTATTGAACTGTGATGCTGTGATGAAGGGTTACAGTCTAGATTTGACAATAAAGTTTAATTGTATGGTATAAAATGGAGGAAATGCAGAAACCACTTTCTGGAAGGTAGGATAACGTTCTCTAAAAACATTCTTAACATTTTTGGTGATAAAGATGTATGAGTGCATTGAGACAATGAATAGGACGTATAAAAACGAATTTGCAGGCAATATTCACTCACATACACTTATAATCACACTAAGGTATGTAGGCCCACAGTATTCATAATATCATGTGTAAAATATCAGAAAATAATCACACTTTTTTCTGACTATAAAGGTTGTGTACACCTACATACGAGGTAGGTTCTAACTGTTAGATAAGCTATCTGGCCGTGTGTGGTTTGTGAGGGCTGCGTATAAACAGTGTCCGCTGTTTATGCATATTGGATACAAATCGTTATTGCACCCTTGAGATTTGATATAGGCCCGTTCTTATTTCATCAAATGTCCCTCCTCGACTCCTCGACTCCTCGGTCCTCCGGTAATGACCCGGAAATGAATTTTAGCACGCCATGTTGAAGGACATCAATTTCTCTAAATGCACTTCGAGGACCGAGCATCGAGCGTCGAGGAGGCTCTCTGGAGGAGCTATAACCGAGGATACACTGATGGGTCCTCCACGGTCCTCCACGGCTCCTTCGTGGATGCATTTCCGGGAACAGAGATGTTTCAAAGAGTCGAGACGCACGGCCGGACTGATCTCAGCCAATCACAGCTCTGCATGCATCCCCTGGATATTATTTTATTAACTGCTTTCATCGCGACGCGATGTTTACAGTGAGAACAGCTGTGAGGTCCGTGCAGAAAGCAGAGCAGTGTGTATAATATATATCACTCAGTATAACAGGCCTACTCTCTTTATTTGCTTTAGTTTAGTAGATATCTACAAACAAAGTCGATATCTTTCTAAAACCATTTAGTGCTTCACATAATAAAATACACAACGGCTGTAGCCTGATTATGCTTTAGGAGCTGTAGGTGCGTGTGTGTGTGTGTGTGTGTGTGTGGTGTAGGTGTGTGTGGTACAGTGTGTGCGTAGATGCAGCGGACAGACAGGTCTCAGTTGGTTTGAGGCCTGTACTACGAAGCCGGATTTTCTCTTAGCCGGCTGACTTCAGGGAAAACTCGGGCTTTCCGGTCCTACGACGCTGGTTCTCTTTTTAGCGGGCTAGATCTCCATGGTAACTTATGCTGAGCGGCTAACCTCCTCTGGAGGAGGTTAGGTTGCAGGCTAAGAGATCAACTCAGTGAAAGCACCGCCTGCTGACCAATCAGAGCTCCGTGTGCGGAGTTTAAAGCGATCAATTCATATTACAGGATAGAGGAAATACAGAAAAACTGCCGTTGCAGGAAAGACAGCCGGCAAAAATCAACTGACTGTGTGAACGTGAACATTAATAGAATATCCCCTCCCATCTTCAGAGCAATCTGACTATTATAACATTAGCGTTAAGAAAGCTTACTTAAATATCTGCCACGACATAAGTAACCGGATCAGAGTAACATTACGTACAGTCCGCGCACTGTGAGTGCAGACGTCGATGTGTCCCATTATCATTCATATCATATCACATCATAATGTATCATATATCTCCTTATCTGAGTCAGCTGAGCCGTATCTGGCCGTGCAACACTCACAGTGTCACATACTGGATGCAGAAGTATTATTTTAAGCAACACATTAAGTTGACGAAAAACTGGAGTCAAATGTAATTAAAGTCAGATCGTGTCTTGGACGGGGCAGTGATATCATAAACCTGTTAATGTACGCATTCAAACACTTTCTCTGTTACCAGCTGTATTCACCTTGCAGGTGCAGCTATGTGGCTTTGATCCTGGATAAAGTGTTTAAGTCATGGATGTTTAAAGTTTAACTTCTTCATATTTGACTAATATTAACGTTCACTTTCATTCAGGAAGTATGACGCTGCGCTGTCAGTACGCTTCTCCATGTTTGTGATTGGTCGAATGCTCCAGATACCACCCCTTTCATGTGAACGCGCACCTAACTAGATAGGACACGGCTGGCTTGAGCGATGCACTTGATAACCAGCGTCGTAGTACAGCTTAGCGAGAGCGCGTATGTTTTGGATTGGGCCAACCGGCTAACTCCAACATATCCAGGTTAGGAAAATCCGGCTTCGTAGTACAGGCCTTTGGTGTCCTCTGCTTACTTGTAATACTTGTTTGATTCTGAAATTGTATATATTTATATAAATATATACATATATGTGTGTATATGTGTGTGTGTGTGTGTGGTGTGTGTGTGTGTGTGTGTGTGTGTGTGTGTGTGTCCACATCTGTAGCCTGTTATTGTCTCATTATACCGCACTGTGAATGAATCAAAGTAAATATATAAGTGGTCATGAACACATCGGTCCATCAGACAGAGGGCTGCTGTGCCTCCTGTCATCATTAATGGACGTCTCTTTAAAATGACCGCTCAGAGGAGAGGAGTTCTCATTTCTCTAACCGCCTGCTGCTTCCCCTCCTCTCTCCTCGGCTCCCCTCCTCTTAGGTGCCTTGCAAACAATGGACGTCCGCTCTCGGGAGCGTCGGAGTGGTGCGGTCACCCTAAGTGACAGACCTAAAGTATCCGGGATTCAGGCATCTTCCCTGGCTTGTACATTTTTGGTGATGCGCCCTGGAGATATCAGCCTATTTTTAACAACTTTTCCCAGCTTTTCAAACATTTATTCCGGGGTTTTAGCCAGTCATTTTGCAAGAAATCATTTAACATTAACGGTCTCCTGAAAAAGCACATATTCTGTGCATTTTCAGGAGAGCGTCTATGTTAAATAATTTCGTGCAAAATGACTGTCTAAAACTCTCTTCCAGACATTTAAAAATACTTTCCCCGACCATTTAAACATTATTTCTGGGTGGTAAAGTGCAGTTAAGCGGCCTGGAGGTATTATACTATTTCAAACAACTTTTCCCCGCCTTTCAAAGACTTATTCCTGGGTACAAGTGTTATCTTTCCCCCCCTGGGTGTGTGTGAGACAAGTGAAGTGAGTCAGCCTGCCAACAAGCAGCAGTGTGCTGTCATTTGAAACATGTTCCCCCACAGTTTAACACACTTTTACCTGTGTTTTGAGGCTTCTTTCCTGGGTCAATGTGTCCTCTTTCTCCCCCCTGGCTGTGTGTGTGAGACCAGTGAAGTGAGTCAGCCTGCCAACAAGCAGCAGTGTGCTGTCATTTGAAACATGTTCCTCCACACTGTGACTATGCTGTAGCCAGCTTTCGAGCACTCTTTCCTGGGTCAATGTGTCCTCTTTCTCCCCCCCTGGGTGTGTGTGAGACCAGTGAAGTGAGTCAGCCTGCCAACAAGCAGCAGTGTGCTGTCATTTGAAACATGTTCCCCACACTTTACTGTACCACTTTCGAGGCTCTTTCCTGGGTCAATGTGTCCTCTTTCTCCCCCCTGGCTGTGTGTGTGAGACCAGTGAAGTGAGTCAGCCTGCCAACAAGCAGCAGTGTGCTGTCATTTGAAACATGTTCCTCCACACTGTGACTATGCTGTAGCCAGCTTTCGAGCACTCTTTCCTGGGTCAATGTGTCCTCTTTCTCCCCCCCTGGGTGTGTGTGAGACAAGTGAAGTGAGTCAGCCTGCCAACAAGCAGCAGTGTGCTGTCATTTGAAACATGTTCCCCCACAGTTTAACACACTTTTACCTGTGTTTTGAGGCTTCTTTCCTGGGTCAATGTGTCCTCTTTCTCCCCCCTGGCTGTGTGTGAGAGACAGTGAAGTGAGTCAGCCTGCCAACAAGCAGCAGTGTGCTGTCATTTGAAACATGTTCCCCACACTGTGACTATGCTGTAGCCAGCTTTCGAGCACTCTTTCCTGGGTCGAAAAGACATGTGCTGTAACCTGGTTCTCTCCCAGTACTGGGTACTAGTTAATGCCACTATCACCACCACATTTAAACCAGATGAAGTGGTAGTTATCCGGGGTGCTGCAGAGTCTTTTTCAGGCTCCTCTCCACAATTGTCCCCCTAAAATGATTTAAATCATTATTTTTGCATTTAAATGCATGTATTCTATCATTTATATGGTTCCCCAACACAATGCACATAGTCTGGAGCTCACTGGGGTCCTGCATATCATTTAATCAGGCGTTTTAACACTTTTTCCCATGAAAATGATTTTTAATCACTATCATGGGGCTATGAAAATAAAATTCCCGGTAATGCAGAGCACAAGTGCACCTTTTACTATTTAAATGTATTTGTATTATATATTTGGGCTAGAAAGGGGACCTCTCTGGGTGATTTAGTCAGTTTATGGAGCTTTGCCCACAAATCCTGGATGATCCAGGCCGAATTTGGGTGCTCTTAGGCGGCCTGCCAGGCGTCCCCACCCGTGGAAAGCAAAAAAAAGTGAAGAAAACGCTTAATTATATCTTAAAACAGAGTCATTTTCAGGCTCCTCTCCACAATTGTCCCCCTAAAATGATTTTAAATCATTATTTTTGCATTTGAATGCATTTATTCTATCATTTATATGGTTCCCCAACACAATGCACATAGTCTGGAGCTCACTGGGGTCCTGCATATAATTTAATCAGGCGTTTTAACACTTTTTCCCATGAAAATGATTTTTAATCACTATCATGGGGCTATGAAAATAAAATTCCGGGTAATGCAGAGCACAAGTGCACCTTTTACTATTTAAATGTATTTGTATTATATATATTTGGGCTAGGTAGGGGACCTCTCTGGGTGATTTAGTCAGTTTATGGATTTTTTCCCACAAATCCTGGATGATCCAGGCCGAATTTGGGTGCTCATAGGCGGCCTGCCAGGCGCCCCCACCCGTGGAGCAAAAAAAAAAGTGAAGAAAACGCTTAATTATATCTTAAAATAATCAAAAATGAAGTTTTGAAAAATTGTGAAATTTTTTCTAAGTGCCAACGGGAGTAGTGGCCAGGTGTTTGGCGCTTCGGCCCGATTTTTCCCCTTCTCCGATGGTTGGTACAACGGAGAAGGGGAAAAAGTCCCTGGGCTTCATTTCCACTTCTCTGTCAAAAAGATTCATCCATGTTTTTCAGACTACCTTCCGCACGAAATCAGAAACCCAGTTTTTGGGTGGACTCAGAAAAAATACGGCTGTTGGAAATCATGGAAGAATGTATCCGCTCACCAAGCACTCTGAGTGGGCCTCATTTTGTGCCTCAAGACCCCCCAGCCTGGTTCTCCCAACACTTGGAGGAATGCGAGGGCACTTTTGCAGGTGACTCTACCCGATTATGAGGCTCTATTTTGGGGCTTATTTTTTACATTTTCCCGGTTCTCCAAATAGTTTAAGTGTGACATTTTGAGCCCTGGAGGAATGCGAGGGCACTTTCCCGGTGACTCTACCCGATTTTGAGGCACTATTTGGGGGTATAATTTTTACATTTTGACCCCTTTCCACGGTTTTCACCAAAGTTGAGTTGGATGATTTCCTCCATGGAGGAATGTCAGGGGAGTCCGCGGGGGACTCTTGCGGGGTCATGAGGCACTATTTTGGGGTACAATTTTTCCATTTTGACCCCTTTCCCCGGTTCTCACCAAAGTTGAGTTGGATGATTTCCTCCATGGAGGAATGTCAGGGGAGTCCGCGGGGGACTCTTGCGGGGTCATGAGGCACTATTTTGGGGTACAATTTTTCCATTTTGACCCCTTTCCCCGGTTCTCACCAAAGTTGAGTTGGATGATTTCCTCCATGGAGGAATGTCAGGGGAGTCCGCGGGGGACTCTTGCGGGGTCATGAGGCACTATTTTGGGGTACAATTTTTCCATTTTGACCCCTTTCCCCGGTTCTCACCAAAGTTGAGTTGGATGATTTCCATGGAGGAATGTCAGGGGAGTCCGCGGGGGACTCTTGCGGGGTCATGAGGCACTATTTTGGGGTACAATTTTTCCATTTTGACCCCTTTCCCCGGTTCTCACCAAAGTTGAGTTGGATGATTTCCACCATGGAGGAATGTCAGGGGAGTCCGCGGGGGACTCCTGCGGGGTCATGAGGCACTGTTTTGGGGTATATTTTTACATTTTGACCCCTTTCCCCGGTTCTCACCAAAGTTGAGTGTGATGATTGCTGAGTCATGATGCACTTTTTTGGGGTACCTCATTATCAACACGGACTAGAGATGTCTCGGAGATGGCTCGGACCCCACACCCTGGTTCTATGTAACCCTGGAGGAATGTCACATGAGTCGACAGGGGACTGCTGCTGGCTAATGAAGGACTATTTTGGGGTACATTTCCCCCATTATCAACACGGACTAGAGATGTCTCGGAGATGGCTCGGACCCCACACCCTGGTTCTATGTAACCCTGGAGGAATGTCACATGAGTCGACAGGGGACTGCTGCTGGCTAATGAAGGACTATTTTGGGGTACATTTCCCCCATTATCAACACGGACTAGAGATGTCTCGGAGATGGCTCGGACCCCACACCCTGGTTCTATGTAACCCTGGAGGAATGTCACATGAGTCGACAGGGGACTGCTGCTGGCTAATGAAGGACTATTTTGGGGTACATTTCCCCCATTATCAACATGGACTAGAGATGTCTCGGAGATGGCTCGGACCCCACACCCTGGTTCTATGTAACCCTGGAGGAATGTCACATGAGTCGACAGGGGACTGCTGCTGGCTAATGAAGGACTATTTTGGGGTACATTTCCCCCATTATCAACATGGACTAGAGATGTCTCGGAGATGGCTCGGACCCCACACCCTGGTTCTATGTAACCCTGGAGGAATGTCACATGAGTCGACAGGGGACTGCTGCTGGCTAATGAAGCACTATTTCTGGGTACTTTTTTTTCATTTTCACCCAAATTTCCCTGGATGAAATATTTTTTAGTTTTTTTTGTTTTTAGCCCAGTTTTGGCCACAGCGTTGCCTGGAGGATAGGACCGAGATATGACAGACTCTCTGGCCGCCTCACAAGTCACTATTGTCGGACACTTTCTTTGCTTTACCCCGGTTCTATCACTCTTTCCTCCTTTGACCATACAACCCGTTTCCTGCTGGGGTGGTGCCTGGTTCCGGGGTACCCCAAACCCTCTCATGGTCGGGGCACCATGTATGGATGCATCGGACCCAATGTTGCCATCACCAGCCCCGCGTTGGTGCGGAAGTGGGACCATCTGACCCGGTGGTAACCCAATACTTCCCTTCGTCCATGCACCATGAATTGATGCATCGGACCCAGTGTCGCAACCACCGCTCACGCTAACGCATATAAACGGAGAACTATAACATCATTTTGATCAAATTCATTATGTGTGTTTCAGTAAGGATGTCATCTGAATGCCCGGTGTGCAGACTCTTCTATCTGGCATTGAACAAACACCTTAAGCACAAGCATGCAGTGCGGAACTTGGAGGAGAGGGGAATCCTCCTGAAAATAGCCAGTGGAAGGATAAATGTTCGGACCAAACCCTGTCCCATCGCTGGGTGTTCGTACGCTGGGAAGAGACTGGACCGTCATGTAAAACATGACCACCCTGAGTTGTCCCGACATGAGGCACAGCAGGTCATGGCAAGGCTGAAGCATAGTGTGGCACTGCAGTTGCTCCATGACCTCCGTGAGACTAACCCCATCATTGGAATGGCTACATCATTGGATATAGACAATGAGGGGGAATACCCCGGGCACCCTCCACCCTTCTCCCCACATACCGAGTGTGACAACGAGGACTGCAGGCAGGTGATGCTGGAAAATGTGGCATTGAGGGCTCAGAAGGATGCCCTCAATGATGAGGTGAAGACCCTGCGCTCCAGGCTGAAAAAGGAGCTAAAACCCAGGAAGCAGAGTGCTGCTGTTCTTGAGGAAGAGGACGAATGTATACGATTTAAGGGCCTGGCAATCCCAAGTACCTCCGGCATAAACACAGTAGCCTCAGGCAGCAATACCCCTGTGAAGACCCCGGTGAAGACTGTCATGCAGTCCCCAGTAACCTCCGGTAGCGGGACCCCTGTGAAGACCCCGGTGAAGACTGTCATGCATTCCCCAGTAACCTCCGGTAGCGGGACCCCTGTGAAGACCCCGGTGAAGACTGTCATGCATTCCCCAGTAACCTCCGGTAGCGGGACCCCTGTGAAGACCCCGGTGAAGACTGTCATGCATTCCCCAGTAACCTCCGGTAGCGGGACCCCTGTGAGGAGCCCGGTGAAGACTGTCATGCTTGCAGTAGCCTCCGGTGGAAGA
>JAAOOA010002928.1:5000-30490 GCA_012861695.1 Trematomus loennbergii | reverse complement strand
GTCCACTGGAGACAAACCATCAACAACATCGTGTCCACTAGAGATAAACCATCAACAACACTGTGTCCACTAGAGATAAACCATCAAAACACTGTGTCCACTAGAGATAAACCATCA
The DNA here is from genome assembly GCA_012861695.1 of Trematomus loennbergii. Lineage (NCBI taxonomy): Eukaryota > Metazoa > Chordata > Actinopteri > Perciformes > Nototheniidae > Trematomus > Trematomus loennbergii. The sequence continues at coordinate 30,373 of JAAOOA010002928.1, read as the reverse complement.
ACAACACCGTGTCCCTAGAGACAAACCATCAACAACACTGTGTCCACTAGAGATAAACCATCAACAACACCGTGTCCACTAGAGATAAACCATCAACAACACTGTGTCCACTAGAAATAACATCAACAACACCGTGTCCACTAGAAAAACAATCAACAACACTGTGTCCACTGGAGATAAACCATCAACAACACTGTGTCCACTAGAGATAAACCATCAACAACACTGTGTCCACTAGAGATAACCATCAACAACACTGTGTCCACTAGAGATAAACCATCAACAACACTGTGTCCACTGGAGATAAACCATCAACAACACATGTCCACTAGAGATAAACCATCAACAACACTGTGTCCACTAGAGATAAACCATCAACAACACTGTGTCCACTAGAGATAAACCATCAACAACACTGTGTCCACTAGAGATAAACCATCAACAACACGTGTCCACTAGAGATAAACCATCAACAACACTGTGTCCACTGGAGATAAACCATCAACAACACCTGTGTCCACAGAGATAAACCATCAACAACACTGTGTCCACTAGAGATAAACCATCAACAACACTGTGTCCACTGGAGATAAACCATCAACAACACCGTGTCCACTGGAGATAAACCATCAACAACACTGTGTCCACTAGAGATAAACCATCAACAACACCGTGTCCACTAGAGATAAACCATCAACAACACGTGTCCACTAGAGATAAACCATCAACAACACTGTGTCCACTAGAGATAAACCATCAACAACACTGTGTCCACTGGAGATAAACCATCAACAACACCGTGTCCACTAGAGATAAACCATCAACAACACCGTGTCCACTAGAGACAAACCATCAACAACACTGTGTCCACTAGAGATAAACCATCAACAACACGTGTCCACTAGAGATAAACCATCAACAACACCGTGTCCACTGGAGATAAACCATCAACAACACCGTGTCCACTAGAGATAAACCATCAACAACACTGTGTCCACTAGAGATAAACCATCAACAACACTGTGTCCACTGGAGATAAACCATCAACAACACCGTGTCCACTGGAGAAAACCATCAACAACACTGTGTCCACTGGAGATAAACCATCAACAACACTGTGTCCACTAGAGATAAACCATCAACAACACTGTGTCCACTAGAGATAAACCATCAACAACACTGTGTCCACTGGAGATAAACCATCAACAACACCGTGTCCACTGGAGATAAACCATCAACAACACTGTGTCCACTGGAGATAAACCATCAACAACACTGTGTCCACTAGAGATAAACCATCAACAACACTGTGTCCACTAGAGATAAACCATCAACAACACTGTGTCCACTGGAGATAAACCATCAACAACACTGTGTCCACTAGAGATAAACCATCAACAACACTGTGTCCACTAGAGATAAACCATCAACAACACTGTGTCCACTAGAGATAAACCATCAACAACACTGTGTCCACTAGAGATAAACCATCAACAACACCGTGTCCACTGGAGATAAACCATCAACAACACGTGTCCACTGGAGATAAACCATCAACAACACTGTGTCCACTGGAGATAAACCATCAACAACACTGTGTCCACTAGAGATAAACCATCAACAACACTGTGTCCACTAGAGATAAACCATCAACAACACCGTGTCCACTAGAGATAAACCATCAACAACACTGTGTCCACTAGAGATAAACCATCAACAACACTGTGTCCACTAGAGATAAACCATCAACAACACTGTGTCCACTGGAGATAAACCATCAACAACACGTGTCCACTAGAGATAAACCATCAACAACACCGTGTCCACTAGAGATAAACCATCAACAACACCGTGTCCACTAGAGATAAACCATCAACAACACGTGTCCACTGGAGATAAACCATCAACAACACGTGTCCACTGGAGATAAACCATCAACAACACTGTGTCCACTAGAGATAAACCATCAACAACACGTGTCCACTGGAGATAAACCATCAACAACACTGTGTCCACTAGAGATAAACCATCAACAACACTGTGTCCACTGGAGATAAACCATCAACAACACTGTGTCCACTAGAGATAAACCATCAACAACACTGTGTCCACTAGAGATAAACCATCAACAACACTGTGTCCACTGAGATAAACCATCAACAACACTGTGTCCACTAGATAAACCATCAACAACACCGTGTCCACTAGAGATAAACCATCAACAACACGTGTCCACTAGAGAAAACCATCAACAACACCGTGTCCACTGGAGATAAACCATCAACAACCGTGTCCACTAGAGATAAACCATCAACAACACCGTGTCCACTAGAGATAAACCATCAACAACACTGTGTCCACTAGAGACAAACCATCAACAACACCGTGTCCACTAGAGATAAACCATCAACAACACTGTGTCCACTAGAGATAAACCATCAACAACACTGTGTCCACTGGAGATAAACATCAACAACACTGTGTCCACTAGAGATAAACCATCAACAACACCGTGTCCACTAGAGAAACCATCAACAACACGTGTCCACTAGAGACAAACCATCAACAACACTGTGTCCACTAGAGACAAACCATCAACAACACTGTGTCCACTAGAGATAAACCATCAACAACACTGTGTCCACTAGAGATAAACCATCAACAACACTGTGTCCACTAGAGATAAACCATCAACAACACGTGTCCACTGGAGATAAACCATCAACAACACTGTGTCCACTAGAGATAAACCATCAACAACACGTGTCCACTAGAGATAAACCATCAACAACACTGTGTCCACTGGAGATAAACCATCAACAACACGTGTCCACTGGAGATAAACCATCAACAACACTGTGTCCACTAGAGATAAACCATCAACAACACTGTGTCCACTAGAGATAAACCATCAACAACACCGTGTCCACTAGAGATAAACCATCAACAACACTGTGTCCACTAGAGATAAACCATCAACAACACCGTGTCCACTAGAGATAAACCATCAACAACACCGTGTCCACTGGAGATAAACCATCAACAACACCGTGTCCAGAGATAAACCATCAACAACACTGTGTCCACTAGAGACATAAACCATCAACAACACTGTGTCCACTGGAGATAAACCATCAACAACACGTGTCCACTAGAGATAAACCATCAACAACACTGTGTCCACTAGAGATAAACCATCAACAACACTGTGTCCACTAGAGATAAACCATCAACAACACCGTGTCCACTGGAGAAACCATCAACAACACTGTGTCCACTGGAGATAAACCATCAACAACACTGTGTCCACTGGAGATAAACCATCAACAACACGTGTTCCACTGGAGATAAACCATAAACAACACGTGTGTCCACTGGAGATAAACCATCAACAACACTGTGTCCACTAGAGATAAACCATCAACAACACTGTGTCCACTAGAGATAAACCATCAACAACACTGTGTCCACTGGAGATAAACCATCAACAACACCGTGTCCACTGGAGATAAACCATCAACAACACTGTGTCCACTAGATAAACCATCAACAACACTGTGTCCACTGGAGATAAACCATCAACAACACTGTGTCCACTAGAGATAAACCATCAACAACACTGTGTCCACTGGAGATAAACCATCAACAACACTGTGTCCACTGGAGATAAACCATCAACAACACTGTGTCCACTAGAGACAAACCATCAACAACACTGTGTCCACTGGAGATAAACCATCAACAACACGTGTCCACTAGAGATAAACCATCAACAACACTGTGTCCACTGGAGATAAACCATCAACAACACTGTGTCCACTGGAGATAAACCATCAACAACACTGTGTCCACTAGAGATAAACCATCAACAACACTGTGTCCACTGGAGATAAACCATAACAACACCGTGTCCACTAGAGATAAACCATCAACAACACTGTGTCCACTAGAGATAAACCATCAACAACACTGTGTCCACTAGAGATAAACCATCAACAACACTGTGTCCACTAGAGATAAACCATCAACAACACTGTGTCCACTGGAGATAAACCATCAACAACACTGTGTCCACTAGAGATAAACCATCAACAACACGTGTCCACTAGAGATAAACCATCAACAACACTGTGTCCACTGGAGATAAACCATCAACAACACGTGTCCACTGGAGATAAACCATCAACAACACTGTGTCCACTAGAGATAAACCATCAACAACACTGTGTCCACTGGAGATAAACCATCAACAACACCGTGTCCAGAGATAAACCATCAACAACACTGTGTCCACTGGAGATAAACCATCAACAACACTGTGTCCACTGGAGATAAACCATCAACAACACTGTGTCCACTGGAGATAAACCATCAACAACACTGTGTCCACTAGAGATAAACCATCAACAACACTGTGTCCACTGGAGATAAACCATCAACAACACTGTGTCCACTAGAGATAAACCATCAACAACACTGTGTCCACTAGAGATAAACCATCAACAACACGTGTCCACTGGAGATAAACCATCAACAACACTGTGTCCACTGGAGATAAACCATCAACAACACTGTGTCCACTGGAGATAAACATCAACAACACTGTGTCCACTAGAGAAACATCAACAACACTGTGTCCACTAGAGATAAACCATCAACAACACTGTGTCCACTAGAGATAAACCATCAACAACACTGTGTCCACTGGAGATAAACCATCAACAACACTGTGTCCACTGGAGATAAACCATCAACAACACTGTGTCCACTAGAGAAAACTATCAACAACACTGTGCAGAGAAAACCATCAACAACACCGTGTCCACTAGAGATAAAACCATCAACAACACTGTGTCCACTGAGATAAACCATCAACAACACGTGTCCACTGGAGATAAACCATCAACAACACTGTGTCCACTAGAGATAAACCATCAACAACACTGTGTCACTAGAGATAAACCATCAACAACACGTGTCCACTGGAGATAAACCATCAACAACACCGTGTCCACTGGAGATAAACCATCAACAACACTGTGTCCACTGGAGAAACCATCAACAACACTGTGTCCACTAGAGATAAACCATCAACAACACCGTGTCCACTAGAGATAAACCATCAACAACACTGTGTCCACTAGAGATAAACCATCAACAACACCTGTGTCCACTAGAGATAAACCATCAACAACACTGTGTCCACTAGAGAAAACCATCAACAACACTGTGTCCACTGGAGATAAACCATCAACAACACTGTGTCCACTAGAGATAAACCATCAACAACACGTGTCCACTGGAGATAAACCATCAACAACACCGTGTCCACTGGAGATAAACCATCAACAACACTGTGTCCACTAGAGACAAACCATCAACAACACTGTGTCCACTGGAGATAAACCATCAACAACACTGTGTCCACTAGAGATAAACCATCAACAACACCGTGTCCACTGGAGATAAACCATCAACAACACTGTGTCCACTGGAGATAAACCATCAACAACACTGTGTCCACTAGAGATAAACCATCAACAACACTGTGTCCACTGGAGATAAACCATCAACAACACTGTGTCCACTGGAGATAAACCATCAACAACACTGTGTCCACTGAGATAAACCATCAACAACACTGTGTCCACTGGAGATAAACCATCAACAACACCGTGTCCACTAGAGATAAACCATCAACAACACTGTGTCCACTAGAGATAAACCATCAACAACACGTGTCCACTGGAGACAAAACCATCAACAACACGTGTCCACTGGAGATAAACCATCAACAACACTGTGTCCACTAGAGATAAACCATCAACAACACTGTGTCCACTAGAGATAAACCATCAACAACACTGTGTCCACTAGAGATAAACCATCAACAACACGTGTCCACTGGAGATAAACCATCAACAACACCGTGTCCACTGGAGATAAACCATCAACAACACTGTGTCCACTGGAGATAAACCATCAACAACACTGTGTCCACTGGAGATAAACCATCAACAACACTGTGTCCACTAGAGAACAAACCATCAACAACACTGTGTCCACTAGAGATAAACCATCAACAACACTGTGTCCACTAGAGATAAACCATCAACAACACCGTGTCCACTGGAGATAAACCATCAACAACACTGTGTCCACTGGAGATAAACCATCAACAACACTGTGTCCACTAGAGACAAACCATCAACAACACTGTGTCCACTAGAGAAACCATCAACAACACTCTGTCCACTGGAGATAAACCATCAACAACACTGTGTCCACTAGAGACAAACCATCAACAACACTGTGTCCACTGGAGATAAACCATCAACAACACTGTGTCCACTAGAGATAAACCATCAACAACACCGTGTCCACTAGAGATAAACCATCAACAACACCGTGTCCACTAGAGATAAACCATCAACAACACTGTGTCCACTGGAGATAAACCATCAACAACACGTGTCCACTGGAGATAAACCATCAACAACACTGTGTCCACTAGAGAAAACCATCAACAACACTGTGTCCACTAGAGATAAACCATCAACAACACTGTGTCCACTAGAGATAAACCATCAACAACACTGTGTCCACTGGAGATAAACCATCAACAACACTGTGTCCACTAGAGACAAACCATCAACAACACGCGTCCACTAGAGAAACCATCAACAACACGTGTCCACTGGAGATAAACCATCATAATAATCATTTAATAAATATATATATAATACTAATATTTACTGCAGAGGTGTTTCTGAAGGTGCTGCAGCTTGACGGCCGTTCTGTAGACGGACGAACGGATTTCATTAAATCCTTCTGAAGAAATAAACAAAGTTTTATAAATCCAGTCTGAACGAATGGAGATTAAAACATGTCATTATTTACCCAGGCTGGCCAGGTCCATGATGTCTGAAACACAAATATTAACAAAGTTTATAAAAACATCCTCATAAAACACACTTAGAAACACAAAGAGAGAAATATAAAATAAAATATAAAACAATCTGCAGGGAACTGAAACATGGAGGTCAAAATAAACACAGTAAATAAATATGAATATAAAGACGTACGGTCCGCGGTGTTCTTCGCGTTTCTCTCTCTGCAGCGTCTGAATTATTGATGACAGTTTCCTGTTTCACCTGCCGACCACCTGCTGTCTGACAACCAATCAGCAGCCGGCACAGCAGTTGGAAACATAAATAATGTAAGATCAGGATGAGGATTGATTTTCAAAATAAAAGCCCCAGAAAGCAGCAATACAGCCACTATTATCAATAGTTACTTAGCATTAGCAGCATTAGCATCAGGACCAACGGCCGCACAATCTACTTCCTGATTATCACCCTGGGATATTTAAATATTGAAATTAATGAAAACATGAAATACATGTTTAAGACTGAATATACCGGATACAGGATATCTCTGTTCATATCTCAGTGAGTGGTGTGATGAGGCTCAGTGTTTGGATGTGACCTCGCTGTGTGTGTGTGTGTGTGTGTGTGTGTGTGTGTGTGTGTGTGTGTGTGTGTGTCTTTGTCTCTTGTTGTGTGTCTCTGTGCCTCATTGTCTCTTGTGTGTTGTCACAGAGGCTCTTTGTTGCTCCGGGGCGTTTGAGGACGAGACACTGAGGCTTTCTTCTTCTGCTGTCAGATTATATGCTGTGTGAGATAAACACTCGCTGCGTCACGGCCATCCTGACACACACTCACACACTCCGGATTAATATATTTTAAATTACAAGATTTATAATGCTCAGTTTTCTGTCTAAAGACGAGAGAGGAAGAGGTAAGAGTAAAAGAACTACAAACATAAACAAAGAACTACAAATATGTTAAAAGAGTATAAGTATATTTTGTATAGCACACGGAAAGAGTGTTCCCATAAAGACCCTTTAACAGTAATGACTCTGAATAAATACAAATAATAAAATATAAAAACACATTTAAAAATAGTAATCTATAAATATAAAACAGGCTCCTCCCAGTGGGCGGAGCCTCTCGCCTGCGCACACACACACACACCCCTCTCTCAGTTATTTACCCACTCCCCTCTCTCTCTCCTCAGAAGTGAAGATGAAGCTGTCTCTCGCCCTTCTGCTCTGCTCCGCCGTCTTCTCCGTCGGTACGTTTCCTTTATACTCAAATTGAAATATTATAACATATTAACTCCTAGTTTACAGATGTTTCATTTTAAAGAACGGAATATTTTATAAAACTCATTTTAAGAATAAACTACATTTTATTTTTTACTTTAATTTGAAACCTCAGTTTGTTTTATCATTAAATGACTTTATATTGTTGCTCAATCTCAATCAGCTGTTTATCAAAGTTTCTCTGTGAATGACACTACATACTGTGTGTGTGTGTGTGTGTGTGTGTGTGTGTGTGTGTGTCTATGTGTGTGTGCGTGTGTATGTGTGTATATGTGTGTGTGTGCCTGTGTGTGCATGTGTGTGTGTGTGTATGTGTGTGTCTATGTGTGTGTCTGTGTGTGTGTGTGTGTATATGTGTGTATGTGTGTGTGTGTGGTCTGTGTATGGTCTATGTGTGTGTGTGTGTGTGTGTGTGTGTGTGTGTGTTGTGTGTGTGTGTGCGTGTCGTGTGTGTGTCTGTGCCTATGTGGTGTGTGTGTGTGTGTGTGTGTGTGTGTGGTGTGTGTGTAGGCTCAGCTATCCGCTGCTACAGCTGTAAGGACTACAGCGGCAGCTGCTCCAAACAGAGAGACTGCAGCTACGACGACGCCTGTCTCACCCTCAGTGAGAGAGGTCAGTACAAACACCTGTACACACCTGTAAACAACTTACACACACCTGTACACACCTGTAAACAACTTACACACACCTGTACACACCTGTACACACCTGTACACACCTGTAAACAACTTACACACACCTGTACACACTGTAAACAACTTACACACCTGTACACACCTGTACACACTGTAAACAACTTACACACACCTGTACACACCTGTACACACCTGTAAACAACTTACACACACCTGTACACGCACCATTACACACACCTGTACACACCTGTACACACACTTGTCAACACCTGTATACAAATACACATACCTGTGTGTGTCTTTGTCTGTGCGTGTGCGTGTGTGTGTGTGTGTGTGTGGTGGTGTGTGTGTGTGCGTGTGCGTGTGCGTGTGCGTGTGCGTGTGCGTGTGCGTGTGCGTGTGCGTGTGCGTGTGTGTGTGCGTGTGTGTGTGTGTGTGTGTGTGTGTGCGTGCGTGTGCATGTGCGTGTAGGAGGGATGACCTTCCGTCAGTGTCTGAAATACACAGACTGTGAGTACAGCCGGCTGTCTCAGATGTTTCCTCAGGTAAATGCTAATGCTAAATGCTAGTGGAATCTGTTGTTAAATGCTAATGCTACATGCTAATGTAGTCTGGTGTAAAGATGCTAAATGCTACATGCTAACTGTGTTGTTTGCAGGTGTCCAGCTTCACCTTTAAGTGCTGTAACTCGGACCTGTGTAACTCCGCCCCCTCGGCTGCAGCGAGCTCTGTGATTGGTCTGCTGGCGTCAGCTGGCGTCCTGTGGTGGTGCGTTCGCTGAGCAGAGCCCCCTGTGGCTGAAACATGACACAGCAGTCTCTCTAACATTATTATTGTAATTGTTATAAGACGTATGTTTATGATCTCTAAATCCTTCCCTGAGGATTCATATGAATAAACACAAACTCCTTAAACAGGAAACTAACCGCTGACCCGCCAAAATAAAGTGTAACTGAAATGACCAGCTGCTCTGTCTGTGAAGTCATTTAATAAAGTCTGACCCTCTGGAGACACGGACTGCTTCATTGTTATTATAACATTAATGTGTATCACCAGAGGCCTGTACTACGAAGCCAGAGGCCTGTACTACGAAGCCTGAGGCCTGTGCTACGAAGCTGGTTCAACCTAACCTGGATATGTTGGAGTTAGCCGGTTGGCCCAATCCAAAACATACGCGCTCTGGCTAAGCGGTCCTACGACGCTGGTTATCAAGTGGATCGCTCAAGCCAGCCGTGTCCTATCTAGTTAGGTGCGCGTTCACATGAAAGGGGTGGTATCTGGAGCATTCGACCAATCACAAACATGGACAAGCGTACTGACAGCGCAGCGTCATACTTCCTGAATGAAAAGTGAACTTTAATATTAGTCAAATATGAAGAAGTTAAACTTTAAACATCCATGACTTAAACCCTTTCTCCAGGATCAAAGCCACATAGCTGCACCTGCAAGGTGAATACAGCTGGTAACAGAGAAAGTGTTTGAATGCGTACATTAACAGGTTTATGATATCACTGCCCGTCTAAGACACGATCTGACTTTCATTACATTTGACTCCAGTGTTTCCTCAACTTAATGTGTTGCTTAAAATAATACTTCTGCATCCAGTATGTGACACTGTGAGTGTTGCACGGCCAGATACGGCTCAGCTGACTCAGATAAGGAAATATATGATACATTATGATGTGATATGATATGAATGATAATGGGACACATCGACGTCTGCACTCACAGTGCCGCGGACTGTACTTAATGTTACTCTGATCCGGTTACTTATGTTGTGGCAGATATTTACTTAAGCTTTCTTAACATAATAGTATAATAATAGTATAATAGTTATAGGCTAATAGTCAGATTGCTCTGAAGATGGGAGGTGATATTCTATTCATTTTCACGTTCACACAGTCGGTGATTTTGGCCGGCCGTCTTTCCTGCAACGGCAGTTTAAACTGTATTTCCTCCGCACATGAGCTCAGCAGGCGGTGCTTTCACTGAGTTGATCTCTTATCCTGGAACCTATCCTGCTCCGGAGCAGTCTAGCCGCTCAGCAAAAGTTATCTAGCCCGCTAAAAAGTGAACCAGCTTCGTAGGACCGGAAACCCAGAGTTTTCCCTGAAGTTAGCTAGAGAAAATCCGGCTTCGTAGTACAGGCCTCTGATGTCCCTGAAGGCAGCAGCAGACAGGTGAGCCTGCAGGTAGAGAGCCGGTTATTAAAAGATTCAAATAAAATAAATAATGGTTAATCATTTAAACCGGAAATTCAACTGATGGAAATGTCTGAGGTTTATTTCTATTTTTTACAGTGTAGAATTGTCTTTATTATTAATTTTTTACTGTGTAGAGTATTATTTATTTTTTACAGTGTAGTGTTTATTTATTTTTACAGTGTAGAGTATTTGTTTTACACTGGAATATTATAATTTTTTACAGCGTAGTACTTATTTTACAGTGTAGTGTTTTATTTATTTTTTACAGTGTAGAGTATTTGTTTTTACACTGGAATATTAAATTTTTTACAGCGTAGTACTTATTTTACAGTGTAGTGTGGTATTTATTTTTTACAGTGTACTGTACAGTATTAGTTATAATAAATTTTTTACAGTGTAGTGTGTTTACTTGGTGTAAACAGGAACCACTCAGCTGTCCCGAATGTGTGACGTCACTCTCTCTGTAAATTTGACCGTGAAAATAGAGTGGCGAAGTCCCGCCCATCTACTTCCAACCCATGGGACCTTATTTAGGAAAGATGATGTATTGAAGTCAATGGGAGAGAAAGATTATCTTTCGATCCCGTTTGAATTGTGCCACGAATTACACATATGATGTTTGTCAATCATTTCCAGGTCAAAAAAGTCACAGTTTTGTCGTAAAACTGTTGAAATATAAGACTATGAAAAATACGCAACTAGAAAGACTACAAATCCCAGAGTCCCGGTCCCGCATGCTGGCTCTTAGGAACAGACTAACTCCTTCTTGTGTGTATGTACAGCTCTCATTAGGAACAGACTAACTCCTCTTGTGTGTATGTACAGCTCTCATTAGGAAACAGACTAACTCCTCTTGTGTGTATGTACAGCTCTCATTAGGAACAGACTAACTCCTCTTGTGTGTATGTACAGCTCTCATTAGGAACAGACTAACTCCTCTTGTGTGTATGTACAGCTCTCATTAGGAAACAGACTAACTCCTCTTGTGTGTATGTACAGCTCTCATTAGGAACAGACTAACTCCTCTTGTGTGTATGTACAGCTCTCATTAGGAACAGACTAACTCCTCTTGTGTGTATGTACAGCTCTCATTAGGAACAGACTAACTCTCTTGTGTGTATGTACAGCTCTCATTAGGAACAGACTAACTCCTCTTGTGTGTATGTACAGCTCTCATTAGGAACAGACTAACTCCTCTTGTGTGTATGTACAGCTCTCAACATTAGGAACAGACTAACTCCTCTTGTGTGTATGTACAGCTCTCATTAGGAACAGACTAACTCCTCTTGTGTGTATGCACAGCTCTCATTAGGAACAGACTAACTCCTCTTGTGTGTATGTACAGCTCTCATTAGGAACAGACTAACTCCTCTTGTGTGTATGTACAGCTCTCATTAGGAACAGACTAACTCCTCTTGTGTGTATGCACAGCTCTCATTAGGAACAGACTAACTCCTCTTGTGTGTATGTACAGCTCTCATTAGGAACAGACTAACTCCCCTTGTGTGTATGTACAGCTCTCATTAGGAACAGACTAACTCCTCTTGTGTGTATGTACAGCTCTCATTAGGAACAGACTAACTCCTCTTGTGTGTATGTACAGCTCTCATTAGGAACAGACTAACTCCTCTTGTGTGTATGTACAGCTCTCATTAGGAACAGACTAACTCCTCTTGTGTGTATGTACAGCTCTCAACATTAGGAACAGACTAACTCCTCTTGTGTGTATGTACAGCTCTCATTAGGAACAGACTAACTCCTCTTGTGTGTATGTACAGCTCTCATTAGGAACAGACTAACTCCTCTTGTGTGTATGTACAGCTCTCATTAGGAACAGACTAACTCCTCTTGTGTGTATGTACAGCTCTCAACATTAGGAACAGACTAACTCCTCTTGTGTGTATGTACAGCTCTCATTAGGAACAGACTAACTCCTCTTGTGTGTATGCACAGCTCTCATTAGGAACAGACTAACTCCTCTTGTGTGTATGTACAGCTCTCATTAGGAACAGACTAACTCCTCTTGTGTGTATGTACAGCTCTCATTAGGAACAGACTAACTCACCTTGTGTGTATGCACAGCTCTCATTAGGAACAGACTAACTCCTCTTGTGTGTATGCACAGCTCTCATTAGGAACAGACTAACTCCTCTGTGTGTATGTACAGCTCTCATTAGGAACAGACAACTCCTCTTGTGTGTATGTACAGCTCTCATTAGGAACAGACTAACTCCTCTTGTGTGTATGTACAGCTCTCATTAGGAACAGACTAACTCCTCTTGTGTGTATGCACAGCTCTCATTAGGAACAGACTAACTCCTCTTGTGTGTATGCACAGCTCTCAACATTAGGAACCGACTCACTCCTCTTGTGTGTATGCACAGCTCTCATTAGGAACAGACTAACTCCTCTTGTGTGTATGTACAGCTCTCAACATTAGGAACCGACTCACTCCTATTGTGTGTATGCACAGCTCTCAACATGCCCAGACTTGGAGTGATTTTCACCTCTTTGAATACTTTGCGCCTCATTCTGAAAGAAAGAAGTGAAATGTTTCAACGTGACGGCCGTCTGGGTGTGTGGTGCGAGACGGGAGATGGAGCTCATCGTCTTGGTGTGTGGTGCGAGACGGGAGATGGAGCTCATCGTCTGGGTGTGTGTGAGACGGGAGATGTAGTTCATCGTCTTGGTGTGTGGTGCGAGACGGGAGATGGAGTTCATCGTCTGGGTGTGTGGTGCGAGACGGGAGATGAGTTCATCGTCTGGGTGTGTGGTGCGAGACGGGAGATGGAGTTCATCGTCTGGGTGTGTGGTGTGAGACGGGAGATGGAGTTCATCGTCTGGGTGTGTGGTGCGAGACGGGAGATGGAGCTCATCGTCTGGGTGTGTGGTGCGAGACGGGAGATGGAGTTCATCGTCTGGGTGTGTGGTGTGAGACGGGAGATGGAGTTCATCGTCTGGGTGTGTGGTGTGAGACGGGAGATGGAGCTCATCGTCTGGTGTGTGGTGCGAGACGGGAGATGGAGTTCATCGTCTGGGTGTGTGGTGTGAGACGGGAGATGGAGTTCATCGTCTGGGTGTGTGGTGCGAGACGGGAGATGGAGCTCATCGTCTGGGTGTGTGGTGCGAGACGGGAGATGGAGCTCATCGTCTGGGTGTGTGGTGCGAGACGGGAGATGGAGCTCATCGTCTGGGTGTGTGGTGCGAGACGGGAGATGGAGTTCATCGTCTGGGTGTGTGGTGTGAGACGGGAGATGGAGTTCATCGTCTGGTGTGTGGTGTGAGACGGGAGATGGAGTTCATCGTCTGGGTGTGTGGTGCGAGACGGGAGATGTAGTTCATCGTCTGGGTGTGTGGTGTGAGACGGGAGATGGAGCTCATCGTCTTGGTGTGTGGTGTGAGACGGGAGATGGAGCTCATCGTCTGGGTGTGTGGTGCGAGACGGGAGATGCAGTTCATCGTCTGGGTGTGTGGTGCGAGACGGGAGATGGAGTTCATCGTCTGGGTGTGTGGTGCGAGACGGGAGATGTAGCTCATCGTCTGGGTGTGTGGTGCGAGACGGGAGATGGAGTTCATCGTCTGGGTGTGTGGTGCGAGACGGGAGATGGAGCTCATCGTCTGGGTGTGTGGTGCGAGACGGGAGATGTAGTCATCGTCTGGGTGTGTGGTGCGAGACGGGAGATGGAGTTCATCGTCTGGGTGTGTGGTGTGAGACGGGAGATGAGTTCATCGTCTTGGTGTGTGGTGCGAGACGGGAGATGGAGTTCATCGTCTGGGTGTGTGGTGCGAGACGGGAGATGGAGTTCATCGTCTGGGTGTGTGGTGAGACGGGAGATGTAGTTCATCGTCTTGGTGTGTGGTGCGAGACGGGAGATGGAGTTCATCGTCTGGGTGTGTGGTGCGAGACGGGAGATGGAGTTCATCGTCTGGTGTGTGGTGTGAGACGGGAGATGTAGTTCATCGTCTTGGTATGTGGTGCGAGACGGGAGATGGAGTTCATCGTCTGGGTGTGTGGTGCGAGACGGGAGATGGAGTTCATCGTCTGGGTGTGTGTGAGACGGGAGATGTAGTTCATCGTCTGGGTGTGTGGTGCGAGACGGGAGATGTAGTTCATCGTCTGGGTGTGTGGTGTGAGACGGGAGATGGAGCTCATCGTCTGGGTGTGTGGTGCGAGACGGGAGATGTAGTTCATCGTCTGGGTGTGTGTGAGACGGGAGATGTAGCTCATCGTCTTGGTGTGTGGTGTGAGACGGGAGATGGAGTTCATCGTCTGGGTGTGTGGTGTGAGACGGGAGATGGAGTTCATCGTCTTGGTGTGTGGTGCGAGACGGGAGATGGAGTTCATCGTCTGGGTGTGTGGTGCGAGACGGGAGATGGAGTTCATCGTCTGGGTGTGTGGTGCGAGACGGGAGATGGAGTTCATCGTCTGGGTGTGTGGTGCGAGACGGGAGATGTAGTTCATCGTCTGGGTGTGTGGTGCGAGACGGGAGATGGAGCTCATCGTCTGGGTGTGTGGTGCGAGACGGGAGATGGAGTTCATCGTCTGGGTGTGTGGTGTGAGACGGGAGATGGAGCTCATCGTCTGGGTGTGTGGTGTGAGACGGGAGATGGAGCTCATCGTCTGGGTGTGTGGTGCGAGACGGGAGATGTAGTTCATCGTCTGGGTGTGTGGTGTGAGACGGGAGATGGAGTTCATCGTCTGGGTGTGTGGTGTGAGACGGGAGATGGAGCTCATCGTCTGGGTGTGTGGTGTGAGACGGGAGATGGAGCTCATCGTCTGGGTGTGTGGTGTGAGACGGAGATGGAGCTCATCGTCTGGGTGTGTGGTGTGAGACGGGAGATGTAGTTCATCGTCTGGGTGTGTGGTGCGAGACGGGAGATGTAGTTCACCGTCTGGGTGTGTGGTGTGAGACGGGAGATGTAGTTCACCGTCTGGGTGTGTGGTGTGAGACGGGAGATGGAGTTCATCGTCTGGTGTGTGGTGTGAGACGGGAGATGTAGTTCACCGTCTGGGTGTGTGTGCGAGACGGGAGATGGAGCTCATCGTCTGGGTGTGTGGTGTGAGACGGGAGATGTAGTTCACCGTCTGGGTGTGTGGTGCGAGACGGGAGATGCAGTTCACGTCTGGGTGTGTGGTGCGAGACGGGAGATGGAGTCATCGTCTGGGTGTGTGGTGCGAGACGGGAGATGGAGCTCATCGTCTGGGTGTGTGGTGTGAGACGGGAGATGCAGTTCACCGTCTGGGTGTGTGGTGCGAGACGGGAGATGGAGTTCATCGTCTGGGTGTGTGGTGCGAGACGGGAGATGGAGTTCATCGTCTGGGTGTGTGGTGCGAGACGGAGATGGAGCTCATCGTCTGGGTGTGTGGTGTGAGACGGGAGATGCAGTTCATCGTCTGGGTGTGTGGTGCGAGACGGGAGATGTAGTTCACCGTCTGGGTGTGTGGTGTGAGACGGGAGATGGAGTTCATTGAGCGGTTCACACAAAAAAAAGTGTTACTTCACATTTTCATTTTTTTGACTTGCAAAATAATCTTTTAAATTGACAAACATCATATGTGTAATTCATGGCTCAATTCAAACGGGATCCAAGATAATCTTTCTCTCTCCGTTGACTTCAATGCATACTTTTCCAAAATAAGGTCCCATGGAGGACCCCCGGAAAGGGAGGGACCTCGCCTCTCTATACTGGAACCTGGCTAAAGAACTTTCCAAACAAAAGCACACATGAATTCATTAACGGATTTATTTGATTTCTCAGCTGTTTAAAACAATAGCTGTTCTTAAATCATTAGTTTGTTCATTAGAATAAAGTATTTCATCTTAATTAGCTCTTCTATAGCTGTTGAAACTAAATAATAATATACACATTTTTTCTGTTTGACTTTTGAAAACAACACGAATTATAATAACCATAAATAAAATATAACAACAAACTACAAAGATGGAGTCTCACTCGGACAGGAAATGGAGCAGCTGGACTTCCTGCTGTGTTTGAAACCCTTTCACAATAAAGTTTTATTTGAGGCTCAGGAGCAAAATATTTAGACACAAAATATAATGATTTATAACTTTTTATTATTATGAAACGTTCTCTGATTCATTTCATTATTTAGATAAAAGAGTGACGGCCCCTCGCTCTCAGGTGAGGAGGAAGAGTGAAGTGACATCACTTCCTGTCCTCGGCAACGAGCAGCACGGCGGCGGCGCTTTCTGTAGCTTCCGTTAGCATCGCCGCGGCGCGCCTCTCCGTCTGGAGACAGTTTCAATCAACTTTATTTAAACAGATCATTTTAATGACCCGTATTTAAACAGGTCTATTGAATGACCTGTATTTAAAGAGTGGGGGGGCACTCACGGCGCTCTTGAAGTCCGGGTCGCTGACGTCTCGCAGGTTGATCATCACGTTGTAATACGCTCCAAACACCGCCGTCTCTAAGGCCTTCGCTGCCACCTGCACATTTCACAATAAAGCTTTAATGAATTTATATCAACTTCAGATTAAATGTTTTACTTTGAAATAAAGTATTCCTTTGGAATCTGCTGGCCTTGAAAACACTCATTATCTGATAGCTATAGTTTCCTGTGGAGAGTTGGGTCATCATCGATGTTTTCTCACCTGAGCGTCGGACTTGCAGGCAATGTTTCCGTGGACGACCATTTCCTTCAGAGGAGCCCAGAGCAAGTTGATCCTGTCAGCCAGCGCTAAGGGCACGCTGAGCGCCTGCCGCAGGCCGTCCTGAAGAGAGGCGTCCCTCCTATATATAACATATATAACATTATATATAACATATATCATCATATATAACAGCTTGATCCTGTCAGCCAACGCTAAGGGCACGCTGTGCGCCTGCCTCCTACAGGTTATATATAACATTATATATAACATAGATTATAATAATATATATAACAGGTTATAAAGTACAGAGTATAGATTATATATAATATATATAACAGGTTATAAAGTACAGAGTATATATTATATATAATAATATAACAGGTTATAAAGTACAGAGTATAGATTATATATAATATATATAACAGGTTATAAAGTACAGAGTATAGATTATATATAATATATATAACAGGTTATAAAGTACAGAGTATAGATTATATATAATATATAACAGGTTATAAAGTACAGAGTATAGATTATATATAATATATATAACAGGTTATAAAGTACAGAGTATAGATTATATAATATAATATAACAGGGTTTTTCTAAACTGTCTATTGATGTTAAAAGCTGTAAATATAAAAAACGTCACTTTTGTTTTTCCTCTTCGGAGTTCTTCGGCATCTTCAGCGCCGCCTGGTGGACACAGAATATACAGGAAGTCGTACAGTTAACAGTTAAGTCGTACAAATAATATTGTAATATTAATACAATAATATCGTAGAGTTGCGATGTTTCTCACCATGTAGCTGCTGAAGGCGTGTTATTAGTATAATAAAAACATCGTAGAGTTACGATGTTTCTCACCATGTAGCTGCTGAAGGCGTGTTATTAGTATAATAAAAACATCGTAGAGTTGCGATGTTTCTCACCATGTAGCTGCTGAAGGCGTGTTATTAGTATAATAAAAATCGTAGAGTTACGATGTTTCTCACCATGTAGCTGCTGAAGGCGTGTTATTAGTATAATAAAAACATCGTAGAGTTACGATGTTTCTCACCATGTAGCTGCTGAAGGCGTGTTATTAGTATAATAAAAACATCGTAGAGTTACGATGTTTCTCACCATGTAGCTGCTGAAGGCGTGTTATTAGTATAATAAAAACATCGTAGGGTTGCGATGTTTCTCACCATGTAGCTGCTGAAGGCGTGTTATTAGTATAATAAAAACATCGTAGGGTTGCGATGTTTCTCACCATGTAGCTGCTGAAGGCGTGTTATTAGTATAATAAAAACATCGTAGAGTTACGATGTTTCTCACCATGTAGCTGCTGAAGGCCGAGGCGTCGCGGTCGACCATCGTTAGCAGCTCGGCGGCGGCGCTATGAAATGGAGGAATGAGTTGCCGCATGACGCCGTCCAGACTCTCGAACTGACGCTTCCCGTACGACATCTGACCCATCATGCAGGCCAGAGCCGCCCCCTGAGGCCGGGGGGGAAACCACACTCTGAGTACTTATATACTACACTCTGAGCATTCATGTATTTATATATATATATATATATGTATAAGTTACCATGGCAGCGATGGCAGCGGATACTGACCCCCCCCCAGGAGCCGGAGTTCTGGAGGCGACGCTCTGAACGAAGTTCCTCAGAGAGAGAGAGACCAGAGGGCTGTCCCCCCCCCCACCATGTACCTGCACAGGTAAACACATCAGGTCCACTCTGTATACTGTATAATATACGTATAATATACTGTACTGTGTACAAATACTCACTCTATGATTCTCTCCTTGGGGTTGAACGGAGCGAGAGAGTCCAGGCCGAGTTTACTGATCACCTGACACACAAATATAATATAACATAAATATGAATAAATAAATAAATACGATTAATATGAATAAAATAATATAAAATAATATAAGTAATATAAAGTAATATAAAGTAATATAAAGTAATATAGTGATAACGACTGACCAGCGGACTTTGTGCTCCTCCTCCACGATGAAGAGTCCGTCTCTGTTGATGAAGAAGTCAGCGGCGGCCATTATGGCTCTGAGGGGGACCAGCCCCACCAGCTGGGAGCCCACCACCGGCAGCTTCAGCTCCTGCAGACCCACGTTCATATCTTTAGATAAATATATATATATATATATATACAGTGACAGAGCCCCTCTCACCTGGGCCTCCCTGCAGACCTCCAGGTAGATGTATATTTATATATATATGTATGTGTATACACAGTGACTCACCTGGGCCTCCCTGCAGACCTCCAGGTAGATGTATATGTATATATGTATATATGTGTACACACAGTGACTCACCTGGGCCTCCCTGCAGACCTCCAGGTAGATATATATGTATATGTATATATGTGTATACACAGTGACTCACCTGGGCCTCCCTGCAGACCTCCAGGTAGATGTATATGTATGTATATATGTGTACACACAGTGACTCACCTGGGCCTCCCTGCAGACCTCCAGGTAGATGTATATGTATATATGTGTATGTAATGTATATGTATATATGTATATACTGGCTGCATCTAGCACCTCCAAAGACGACCCACAGTGGCTGAGCTCCACCAGTCACCAGCTAATCCCCACCCTGTCCAATTTTTCGACAGCTACTGAGTTCTCCATCACTGAGCTCATCCGTAAATCCAAACCTACTACATGTCAGCTTGACCCACTCCCCACTGCCCTCGTTAAAGCCTGTGTGCCCTCTACTTGCCCCTTGATCACAAGAATCATTAACTCGTCCCTCGCAACTGGAACTGTACCGCCAAACCTCAAAACTGCTGCAATAACACCAACACTCAAAAAACCTGGAGCTGACCGAGATGACCTGAATAACTACAGGCCCATCTCTAACCTCTCCTTCATCTCAAAAACCCTTGAAAGAGTGGTTGCTGACCAACTTCAACAACACCTGGACAAAAACAACCTTCATGAACCCTTCCAATCGGGTTTCCGCTCAAAGCACAGCACCGAAACAGCGCTGGTAAAAATCACCAACGACCTCCTCCGTGCAGCTGACTCTGGACTGCTCACCATCCTAATCCTCCTTGACCTCACAGCTGCCTTTGACACCATCTCGCACCCACTGCTTATCAAACGCTTGGCAGACATTGGGATCACTGGTACTGCACTCTCATGGTTTTCATCCTACCTCACAGACAGAAAACAATATGTCCGTCTCAGCACCCACCGGTCAAGCTGCTCCACTGTCTCACATGGTGTTCCTCAGGGGTCAGTATTGGGTCCACTCCTGTTTATCATCTACCTACTCCCCCTTGGCACTATCCTCCGTCATCATAATGTCCATTTCCACTGTTACGCCGATGATACACAGGTCTACATTTCCAGCAAACCCAACACTGCCCTCCCCCCAACCTCTCTCACCAACTGCCTCCAGGACATCAGGAACTGGATGAGCAGGAACTTCCTAAAACTCAACGGCAGCAAAACCGAAGCCCTGCTGGTTGGCACCAAAACCCTCTCCAAAACCTCATCCTCCCCTGCCTCCAACCTCATCATTGATGGCTACTCCATCCCCTTCTCTGGCCAAGTTAAGAGCCTTGGTGTCATCCTGGACAGCTCCCTCTCATTTTCACCTCACATAAATAACATCACCCGGACTGCCTTCTTCCACATACGCAACATCTCCAGACTCCGCCCATCCCTTTCTCAATCAAACACTGAAATCCTGGTCAATGCATTTGTCACGTCCCGCATCGACTACTGTAACGCCATCCTCTCAGGCATCCCACCAAGCTCATCAACAAACTACAAATCATACAGAACTCTGCAGCCCGGATCATCACCGGCACCAAGGCCTCAGAACACATCACCCCCATCCTCATCCAACTCCACTGGCTCCCCGTTCAATCCGCATCAACTTCAAAAACCTACTGCTCACTTACAAAGCCCTACATAACCTGGCCCCCCCCTATCTGGCTGACCTTCTTCAGGAGTACACCCCGTCTCGCTCCCTCCGCTCCTCCTCTGCTGGTCTGCTAACCGTCCCCACCCCACGCCTCGTCACCATGGGTGCTCGGGCTTTTAGCTGCACTGCTCCCAGACTCTGGAACTCCCTCCCCCCGCACATCCGACAGTCAGACACAATCACCATATTCAAATCCCAATTAAAAACCCACCTGTTCAAATCTGCCTACTCACTGTAGTGCTCCCATTATATGTTTCATTTGTGTCCACTTGACTGTCTCCTCCATGATTTCCTGTTTGTGTTTTTATCATGTTTTGTTGCCTATTAGCGTTTTATTTATTTTTTAACAAATTGTACGGTGTCCTGAAAGGCGCCTAAAAATAAAATGTATTATTATTATTATTATTATGTGTATACACAGTGACTCACCTGGGCCTCCCTGCAGACCTCCAGGTAGATGTATATGTATATATGTGTATACACAGTGACTCACCTGGGCCTCCCTGCAGACCTCCAGGTAGATGTATATGTATATATGTATATGTGTACACACAGTGACTCACCTGGGCCTCCCTGCAGACCTCCAGGTAGATGTATATGTATATGTATATATGTGTATACACAGTGACTCACCTGGGCCTCCCTGCAGACCTCCAGGTAGATGTATATGTATATGTATATATGTGTACACACAGTGACTCACCTGGGCCTCCCTGCAGACCTCCAGGTAGATGTATATGTATATGTATATATGTGTACACAGTGACTCACCTGGGCCTCCCTGCAGACCTCCAGGTAGATGTATATGTATATATGTATATGTGTACACACAGTGACTCACCTGGGCCTCCCTGCAGACCTCCAGGTAGATGTATATGTATATATGTGTACACACAGTGACTCACCTGGGCCTCCCTGCAGACCTCCAGGTAGATGTATATGTATATATGTGTACACACAGTGACTCACCTGGGCCTCCCTGCAGACCTCCAGGTAGATGTATATGTATATATGTATATATGTGTACACACAGTGACTCACCTGGGCCTCCCTGCAGACCTCCAGGTAGATGTATATGTATATATGTATATATGTGTACACACAGTGACTCACCTGGCCTCCCTGCAGACCTCCAGGTAGATGTATATGTATATATGTGTACACACAGTGACTCACCTGGGCCTCCCTGCAGACCTCCAGGTAGATATATATGTATATATGTGTACACACAGTGACTCACCTGGGCCTCCCTGCAGACCTCCAGGTAGATGTATATGTATATGTATATATGTGTATACACAGTGACTCACCTGGGCCTCCCTGCAGACCTCCAGGTAGACCGTGTGCAGCGCCGTCCTCTCAAAGTCCAGCAGGTTGGTGCTCACCTGAGCCAGATTCTGCTCCTCCAGGAACCATCCGAGAGCCTGGAGGTGCTGCAGGAGACCCGGCTGGAGATGATAGATTATAGATTATAGATTATAGATAACAGGTTATATATTATATAACAGCGTTAATTTAAGAGAGCATCAGAGTAGGAGATAAAACTACTAAAGAGAACTCAGACTCCCAGCATGCACCTGGTCCTTGGGGAGGGGGGCGTTAACTTAAGAGACCATCA
This sequence comes from Trematomus loennbergii, assembly GCA_012861695.1. NCBI lineage: Eukaryota > Metazoa > Chordata > Actinopteri > Perciformes > Nototheniidae > Trematomus > Trematomus loennbergii. The sequence goes on along the minus strand of JAAOOA010002928.1, from coordinate 7,178 downwards.
CAGTTACTAAAGAGGACTCAGACTCCCAGCATGCACCTGGTCCTTGGGGAGGGGGGCGTTAACTTAAGAGACCATCACAGTTACTAAAGAGGACTCAGACTCCCAGCATGCACCTGGTCCTTGGGGATGGGGGCGTTAACTTAAAGGGGACCTATCATGCAAAATGCACTTGTGTACGTCTTGTATACATGAATGTGTGTCCCCGGTGTTCCAGGGAACTCACCAAGTGTCAGAAAACACCTCTCTATTTTCCTCCATACCCAAATCTCTAAAAAAGGATCTGATACAGATTTGAAATTGTTCTGACGTCAGGACGGAGGAGCTCCGCCTATATGGGCAACTCTCCACCTATCAGGGGAATGAGAGGTTGCCGTGGCATGGTAACAGCATGGTAACAGCATGGTAACAGCATGGTAACAGCATGTAACAGCATGGTAACAGCATGGTAACATGACGCTCGTGCCTCGTGGTCAGCTGCAGCTCATTGGCCACAGAATCAGCCCTTGTGAAAACAGGGCTGGAAAAAGCAAATAGAGCGAAATGAGGCTAAAACGCATGATCTGTATTTTGAAAAAAAGACTTCACAGACATGTTTTGTATAGGTATGGCCCTACAATATATTATTCAAATATAGCATGATAGGTCCACTTTAAGAGACCATCACAGTTACTAAAGAGGACTCAGACTCCCAGCATGCACCTGGTCCTTGCCGCGGCCCTGCTCTCGGAGGTCCAGCGCGATGCGGTGCGTCTGCTCTTTGGTTGCGATCAGATTCACGTTGAACGCAATCAGGAACTTCCGAGCGCCGGTTACCGTGGCGCCCCACGACGGCACGAAGAGGGCGGGGCCAAAGTCAGGCGACCAATCAGGACTCTTCAACTGCAGGACAGAAACAAATACTTATTATAACCTTTAATCTTGAACAAACTTTAACGAGCTATCCTAAAGTTAGCACACTTAACTGACGTTATTTTGAAACCCCAACCCTCCTCGTCTCCTACATTTCCCACAATGCCTTGTGTTAGATAAGTAATAGTAGAGCAAACAGGAAGTGGTCTCACCTTCTCAGGTAAAGCTTCGTATTCTCCTGCTCGGACCGACGGAAGATTCCTCCTCGACTCTTTCCTCGCCGCCTCTCCGTACAAATACACTGAAGACAGAGAGGGTTAGCCACATGCTAACGTAGCTACATGGATATTATTGTTATCCACATGCTAACGTAGCTTCATACATGGATATTATTGTTATCCACATGCTAACGTAGCTTCATACATGGATATTATTGTTATCCACATGCTAACGTAGCTTCATGGATATTATTGTTAGCCACATGCTAACGTAGCTTCATGGATATTATTGTTAGCCACATGCTAACGTAGCTTCATGGATATTATTGTTAGCCACATGCTAACGTAGCATTATGAATATTAGCATCTCACCAGGCACATGTAGCATCTCGGCTAGCTTCTTTCCGAAGGCCTCTGCGCAGCGGACGCAGTCGTCCATCGAGACATTTTGAACCGGAACGAAGGGACAGACGTCCAGAGCTCCGGAGCGGGGGTGCTCACCTGTACAGAAACACACCTGAGCTACTTCCTGTCTGCAGTACTTCCTGTCTGTAGTACTTCCTGTCTGCAGTACTTCCTGTCTGCAGTACTTCCTGCTCACCTGAGTGTCGGGTCATGTCAATCAGCTTGAAGGCGGTGCTGGCAGCGTTCAGCGCGCCCTGCACCACGGACTCAGGTGAGCCCACGAAGGTGAACACGCTCCGATGAGTCGAGGCTCCGGAGTCAACGTCCAATAGACTGCAGCCCGGAGAGGACGAGATGGACAGAGAGATGGCATCAATCACCTGGGGACAAACTGTGAGATCAATCACCTGGGGACAGATAGAGATCAATCACCTGGGGACAGACAGTGAGATCAATCACCTGGGGACAGACAGAGATCAATCACCTGGGGACAAACTGTGAGATCAATCACCTGGGGACAGATAGAGATCAATCACCTGGGGACAGACAGTGAGATCAATCACCTGGGGACAGACAGAGATCAATCACCTGGGGACAAACTGTGAGATCAATCACCTGGGGACAAAGTGAGATCAATCACCTGGGGACAGATAGAGATCAATCACCTGGGACAAAGTGAGATCAATCACCTGGGGACAAACTGTGA
>JAAOOA010002927.1:20000-25000 GCA_012861695.1 Trematomus loennbergii | reverse complement strand
GACCAGTGAAGTGAGTCAGCCTGCCAACAAGCAGCAGTGTGCTGTCATTTGAAACATGTTCCCCCACACTTTAACACAGTTTTACCTGTGTTTTGAGGCTTCTTTCCTGGGTCAATGTGTCCTCTTTCTCCCCCCTGGGTGTGTGTGAGAGACCAGTGAAGTGAGTCAGCCTGCCAACAAGCAGCAGTGTGCTGTCATTTGAAACATGTTCCCCACAGTGACACTGTTTTACCTGCTTTCGAGCACTCTTTCCTGGGTAATGTGTCCTCTTTCTCCCCCCTGGGTGTGTGTGAGACAGTGAAGTGAGTCAGCCTGCCAACAAGCAGCAGTGTGCTGTCATTTGAAACATGTTCCTCCACACTGTGACTCTGCTGTAGCCAGCTTTCGAGCTCTTTCCTGGGTCAATGTGTCCTCTTTCTCCCCCCTGGGTGTGTGTGAGACAGTGAAGTGAGTCAGCCTGCCAACAAGCAGCAGTGTGCTGTCATTTGAAACATGTTCCCCCACACTTTAACACAGTTTTACCTGTGTTTTGAGGCTTCTTTCCTGGGTCAATGTGTCCTCTTTCTCCCCCCTGGGTGTGTGTGAGAGACCAGTGAAGTGAGTCAGCCTGCCAACAAGCAGCAGTGTGCTGTCATTTGAAACATGTTCCCCACACGTTTAACACAGTTTTACCTGTGTTTTGAGGCTTCTTTCCTGGGTCAATGTGTCCTCTTTCTCCCCCCTGGGTGTGTGTGTGAGACCAGTGAAGTGAGTCAGCCTGCCAACAAGCAGCAGTGTGCTGTCATTTGAAACATGTTCCCCCACAGTTTAACACAGTTTTACCTGTGTTTTGAGGCTTCTTTCCTGGGTCAATGTGTCCTCTTTCTCCCCCCTGGGTGTGTGTGAGACCAGTGAAGTGAGTCAGCCTGCCAACAAGCAGCAGTGTGCTGTCATTTGAAACATGTTCCCCCACACTTTAACACAGTTTTACCTGTGTTTTGAGGCTTCTTTCCTGGGTCAATGTGTCCTCTTTCTCCCCCCTGGGTGTGTGTGAGAGACCAGTGAAGTGAGTCAGCCTGCCAACAAGCAGCAGTGTGCTGTCATTTGAAACATGTTCCCCCACACTTTAACACAGTTTTACCTGTGTTTTGAGGCTTCTTTCCTGGGTCAATGTGTCCTCTTTCTCCCCCCTGGGTGTGTGTGAGAGACCAGTGAAGTGAGTCAGCCTGCCAACAAGCAGCAGTGTGCTGTCATTTGAAACATGTTCCCCCACACTTTAACACAGTTTTACCTGTGTTTTGAGGCTTCTTTCCTGGGTCAATGTGTCCTCTTTCTCCCCCCTGGGTGTGTGTGAGAGACCAGTGAAGTGAGTCAGCCTGCCAACAAGCAGCAGTGTGCTGTCATTTGAAACATGTTCCCCCACACTTTAACACAGTTTTACCTGTGTTTTGAGGCTTCTTTCCTGGGTCAATGTGTCCTCTTTCTCCCCCCTGGGTGTGTGTGTGAGACCAGTGAAGTGAGTCAGCCTGCCAACAAGCAGCAGTGTGCTGTCATTTGAAACATGTTCCCCCACACTTTAACACAGTTTTACCTGTGTTTTGAGGCTTCTTTCCTGGGTCAATGTGTCCTCTTTCTCCCCCCTGGGTGTGTGTGAGAGACCAGTGAAGTGAGTCAGCCTGCCAACAAGCAGCAGTGTGCTGTCATTTGAAACATGTTCCCCCACACTTTAACACAGTTTTACCTGTGTTTTGAGGCTTCTTTCCTGGGTCAATGTGTCCTCTTTCTCCCCCCTGGGTGTGTGTGAGAGACCAGTGAAGTGAGTCAGCCTGCCAACAAGCAGCAGTGTGCTGTCATTTGAAACATGTTCCCCACACTTGACTCTTTAGCCAGTTTTGAGCTCTTTCCTGGGTAATGTGTCCTCTTTCTCCCCCCTGGGTGTGTGTGTGAGACAAGTGAAGTGAGTCAGCCTGCCAACAAGCAGCAGTGTGCTGTCATTTGAAACATGTTCCTCCACACTGTTCTGCTGTACCAGTTTTTGAGGCTCTTTCCTGGGTCAATGTGTCCTCTTTCTCCCCCCTGGGTGTGTGTGAGACAGTGAAGTGAGTCAGCCTGCCAACAAGCAGCAGTGTGCTGTCATTTGAAACATGTTCCCCCACACTTTAACACAGTTTTACCTGTGTTTTGAGGCTTCTTTCCTGGGTCAATGTGTCCTCTTTCTCCCCCCTGGGTGTGTGTGTGAGACCAGTGAAGTGAGTCAGCCTGCCAACAAGCAGCAGTGTGCTGTCATTTGAAACATGTTCCCCCACTTTAACACAGTTTTACCTGTGTTTTGAGGCTTCTTTCCTGGGTCAATGTGTCCTCTTTCTCCCCCCTGGGTGTGTGTGAGAGACCAGTGAAGTGAGTCAGCCTGCCAACAAGCAGCAGTGTGCTGTCATTTGAAACATATTCCCCCACAGTTTAACACAGTTTTACCTGTGTTTTGAGGCTTCTTTCCTGGGTCAATGTGTCCTCTTTCTCCCCCCTGGGTGTGTGTGTGAGACCAGTGAAGTGAGTCAGCCTGCCAACAAGCAGCAGTGTGCTGTCATTTGAAACATGTTCCTCCACACTGTGACTCTGCTGTAGCCAGCTTTCGAGCACTCTTTCCTGGGTAAATGTGTCCTCTTTCTCCCCCCCCTGGGTGTGTGTGAGACAAGTGAAGTGAGTCAGCCTGCCAACAAGCAGCAGTGTGCTGTCATTTGAAACATGTTCCCCCACTTTACACAGTTTTACCTGTGTTTTGAGCTCTTTCCTGGGTCAATGTGTCCTCTTTCTCCCCCCTGGGTGTGTGTGAGAGACAGTGAAGTGAGTCAGCCTGCCAACAAGCAGCAGTGTGCTGTCATTTGAAACATATTCCCCCACAGTTTAACACAGTTTTACCTGTGTTTTGAGGCTTCTTTCCTGGGTCAATGTGTCCTCTTTCTCCCCCCTGGGTGTGTGTGAGACCGTGAAGTGAGTCAGCCTGCCAACAAGCAGCAGTGTGCTGTCATTTGAAACATGTTACCCCACAGTGTGACTATGCTTCTGCCACGTTTCGAGCACTCTTTCCTGGGTCGAAAAGACATGTGCTGTAACCTGGTTCTCTCCCAGTACTGGGTACTAGTCAATGCCACTATCACCACCACATTTAAACCAGATGAAGTGGTAGTTATCCGGGGTGCTGCAGAGTCTTTTTCAGGCTCCTCTCCACAATTGTCCCCCTAAAATGATTTTAAATCATTATTTTTGCATTTAAATGCATGTATTCTATCATTTATATGGTTCCCCAACACAATGCACATAGTCTGGAGCTCACTGGGGTCCTGCATATCATTTAATCAGGCGTTTTAACACTTTTTCCCATGAAAATGATTTTTAATCACTATCATGGGGCTATGAAAATAAAATTCCCGGTAATGCAGAGCACAAGTGCACCTTTTACTATTTAAATGTATTTGTATTATATATATTTGGGCTAGAAAGGGGACCTCTCTGGGTGATTTAGTCAGTTTATGGAGCTTTGCCCACAAATCCTGGATGATCCAGGCCGAATTTGGGTGCTCATAGGCGGCCTGCCAGGCGTCCCCACCCGTGGAAAGCAAAAAAAAGTGAAGAAAACGCTTAATTATATCTTAAAACAGAGTCATTTTTAAGGCTCCTCTCCACAATTGTCCCCCTAAAATGATTTTAAATCATTATTTTTGCATTTGAATGCATTTATTCTATCATTTATATGGTTCCCCAACACAATGCACATAGTCTGGAGCTCACTGGGGTCCTGCATATAATTGAATCAGGCGTTTTAACACTTTTTCCCATGAAAATGATTTTTAATCACTATCATGGGGCTATGAAAATAAAATTCCGGGTAATGCAGAGCACAAGTGCACCTTTTACTATTTAAATGTATTTGTATTATATATATTTGGGCTAGGTAGGGGACCTCTCTGGGTGATTTAGTCAGTTTATGGATTTTTTCCCACAAATCCTGGATGATCCAGGCCGAATTTGGGTGCTCATAGGCGGCCTGCCAGGCGCCCCCACCCGTGGAGCAAAAAAAAAAGTGAAGAAAACGCTTAATTATATCTTAAAATAATCAAAAATGAAGTTTTGAAAAATTGTGAAATTTTTTCTAAGTGCCAACGGGAGTAGTGGCCAGGTGTTTGGCGCTTCGGCCGATTTTTCCCCTTCTCCGATGGTTGGTACAACGGAGAAGGGGAAAAAGTCCCTGGGCTTCATTTCCACTTCTCTGTCAAAAAGATTCATCCATGTTTTTCAGACTACCTTCCGCACGAAATCAGAAACCCAGTTTTTGGGTGGACTCAGAAAAAATACGGCTGTTGGAAATCATGGAAGAATGTATCCGCTCACCAAGCACTCTGAGTGGGCCTCATTTTGTGCCTCAAGACCCCCCCTGGTTCTCCCAACACTTGGAGGAATGCGAGGGCACTTTTGCAGGTGACTCTACCCGATTATGAGGCACTATTTTGGGCCTTATTTTTTACATTTTCCCGGTTCTCCAAATAGTTTAAGGGTGACATTTTGAGCCCTGGAGGAATGCGAGGGCACTTTCCCGGTGACTCTACCCGATTTTGAGGCACTATTTGGGGGTATAATTTTTACATTTTGACCCCTTTCCCCGGTTTTCACCAAAGTTGAGTTGGATTTTCCTCCATGGAGGAATGTCAGGGGAGTCCGCGGGGGACTCTTGCGGGGTCATGAGGCACTATTTTGGGGTACAATTTTTCCATTTTGACCCCTTTCCCCGGTTCTCACCAAAGTTGAGTTGGATGATTTCCTCCATGGAGGAATGTCAGGGGAGTCCGCGGGGGACTCTTGCGGGGTCATGAGGCCCTATTTTGGGGTACAATTTTTCCATTTTGACCCCTTTCCCCGGTTCTCACCAAAGTTGAGTTGGATGATTTCCTCCATGGAGGAATGTCAGGGGAGTCCGCGGGGGACTCTTGCGGGGTCATGAGGCACTATTTTCGGACACTTTTTTCACA